>QJNU01000014.1:0-55190 GCA_004154915.1 Monosporascus ibericus | reverse complement strand
CCCCCCCCCCCCCCCCCCCCCCCCCCGGCTCGCTTCGCATTTCCATCCGCATTCCACATGTCCCATTCCACACACGGGCGCAAAATGCTTGTTGGTAAGACTCTGCTAGAAACGTGCGACGTGCAGTAGCCCACGGGATGAATGACGACGGATCAATGAGTCTTGCATTTCTCAAATCGTACGTACCATCTTGGACGTTTTGATTCGGCGTAGAAGCCGTTGCGGGGAGCATAGCCTTTCCATCGGGAAGCAAGATGCAAGGGGATCTCTTCACGAGACTGGTCTAAGGGGCGGGAACCGCTTCTACAGAGGCCAACTTACCTATGATAGGTGCGTCGCGTCTGTATGCGAAGGGGGATCCACAGCCTCAATCGAGACGAACCGAAATGCGCATCTGCATACCTAGAACTTGCACCACCACTATGACGGAATAGGTCACATTAGCAGATCCAGGAAAGCTGTCCTATCCATGCATGACTCGAAGGGCAGAGAATACAATCAAGGCCCCGTCAAAATCTAGAGCTGTCTACTTCGTAGGTTCGTCGTAGGGAGCGGTTGAATCCTTGTTGGGCCAGCCACAAGACTCAAGAAGCGGCCGGACCCCAGGCGTGTGGATGAAAATTGATGAGTGCAATCAGAATGGCACGGAGAAAAGGACTGAACGCCAATAATAGCAAATTTTAATGGAGTCGTAGCTGAAAGCCCTAATCGACACCAGAAGACTTTCCGCCCTTAACCCACCTTTCAAAACCCAATTGGTAGGTATGATTTAGCACAAAACTTCTAGCTGCCTAACATTTCTAAGCGCGATGGGCTGAAACTTCTGAAACGTTACGACCAAGGAAGCCCGGGAGTAAAATAAAGATAACAACACCCTCGACAAGTCTAATAATACGACGCCGCAAGACCATAAAGTGTAAAAAGAGCGTGTTTCCTTTCCCGAGACTTGCAACTCCCTCCATCGACATAGTACTTTCAGCTGACGGTGGCACACCATTGCTCCTGGTACGTAAAGAAGGATTCCGGACTTCCCCGCGATACATCACAACACCGATCGCTAACTTCCCGAGGATTGTACTCCGGTATGTAGGGATAAGTCAGTAGATAATGCAATGCCGTAGGACTTCCCCTCAACACACATGCATCTCAAAATCTGCCTTCACAACTTGTTCCAAGCGATCTTCTCGCCAGCCCGCAAAAATTGATTTTTGAGCTCGTGACAGAACACAATAACGTTGCACGGCCAACACTAACAGGAAAGGATGGTTGTATCAGGACCAAGTCTCGCAGAATCCAACCCAGCTTCTGAGGCGTCCTACATTATGCCATAGAGTTACGTAGGGTATTAGTATACTGACGACATCTTACGGTACTCTGGGTAGCACTATATTGTCTGTCCAGCCTGCGAGGCCTCGGCGGACTGCAGAAGAGGCGACCGGGGGAACCAACATGATACAGTCCCCAATCTCAAAGAACCACGCTCGCAACCTTGCTGACAACATCACTCCATATGTGGTATTTGGTTGCGGCGAAACGCAGTATCTCCCGACTGCCAGAAAGGCTACACAAGAAGCGGTACGGGGATAGACGCTAACCTAAACCAGCAGTATATACTCCATAAAACGAGAAATTCGTGTTATTTGACTGGCTACGATTTCCCATTTATTCCAGAGCTAAACCGGAAATACAGTTACTGACCATTCTGGCAGTCGGGGAGATAGAGAGGCCGGAGGCAGCCGACGACGACCGCCGTCCCTTTCATTATCTCCAGGATGCAGGCCATGGGTAGATGTGGGGTATAATCATGACTGCATGGCTGTCATTGCGCGGCCACGACGAAGATGACCGAATATGCACTACCTTCCGTGCTACACCCTGGTAGTAAAAGTGGCTTCCCTGTCTAAACCGCTGCGTTCGCGTGCAAGCAGATCCAGCCTTATGCAAGAGCGACAAGGCAGACTTTCCCATCCTCCAGTCATATCAGTCTTGATCAGAACACGGAAGATGTACCCGAATCCACATCAGTCCGCTTATTGGTGAAATGGGGCTGAGCACTGTTCAATAAAGTCTCACTAATGCAGATGCGTCAGATTGTCAGAATCGGTAGGTGTGGCTGGAGACGCTAGTTCCATTTTGTACTAGTGTAATTTGAATCTGCCAAGCTTACCCTTAGAGCTAAACTCCGCTTGTCTGGCCGACAATGGCCGGACCGGCCCACGTCTCGGGAGACGCCGGGGCTAAGAACTTTTGTCTTCCAACATTCATTCTCTAATGGCGTCGAGTACTCTGCGTCCAACTAAATTTACGACCTGTCGCCAAACGGATATGACCCAACCTATCCATTGGACAACAGAGGATCTAGCACCGGTTTCTATTTTCTCTGCGTTTCAGAGAACCACAATTCCTACCACAAATGCGCTGAAGTGGGCCCTAGGAAAGTTTTCGGCCCCAACTTGGCACGAGAGGTTCCTCTCGGCAAGGCTGGCGTAACGCTATTCAGAAAACCCCTTGGGAACGCTTCGGGGAGACCTCTCTCTATTCGACCTTCCCCGCGATATTTGGATGGAGATGGTCGCATTCTTCGGAATTGCCAGGCCTGTTTCTGGCCTGGTGGCCGAGCGTTTTCTCGCAATTTCCACATGCCCGGGAGACCCAAAATAGCTGTGGACAGCGTTTCTAAAAATAAGCTCTCGGGCTGGGATTGGCTCTATGCTACTGCGAGGAGCTGAAAACGAGGCCACCAAGCACCCCTGAATCTTAAGATTGGTAAGTATAGCTGTCTATCGACACTCAGGTTGGAGGCAGTAGTGAGGCCGCCGTGATGACAGGCCCCGTGCTGCTTTGACGAAGGTCATGGCGCGAACCGTACCAGTTCGATCTCAGCACAACGATAAACTACTCGGTCCCACTGCATCTAGCCTGCATGACACAAGAGGAGCTCCAGTCCTTCTCCGCTTCGGGACAAGGCCTACTCCGCTAGCAGGCAGCTTTTCGATCCAAGGCAGGTCCTTGCCCATATCGCGGGGCCCCTTTGAAAATTAAAGCGAAAGGCGGATGTAAACGAAAATTATTCGTTGCTGCCTTGGAAGGTAACGTAATACCGGCATTACTTAGTGTCTGTGTTATGCTTCGGGGCTTTCAGGAAAGCCTCATCCCCTCCCCGCCGAAGGGAAAGTCGTCTGTTTCCGTTCTAGCCCTTCGAAGCACCGGTCACGCAACGAGGTCATCCAGCGCAGATCACGAAGCCAAGGCTATTGCGTGGCATGGTGTTCGTGAATGCGACGTCGGATGTTATCGACCATTCGCATCGCTGCCATGCTACAGTCCTTCATCACTTCGAGTCCTGCATGCCCCGACATCTGTCCGAATACCAAGATGACTCAGACCAATGATTATCAGTTCGGGGAGAAAAGGGTAAGGAAGGACACTTAATTTCTCAAGCCGTTCCCTCCTTTACGGACATGGCGATCTCGGACTTTGATATGCGGGCGCCAATGAGAGCCACCCAGCGCATTCGGTCAGAAGCCGTGCTATCTTAGCGAGCCTTATGAAGGTTAAAGATTGATCTGCTTCCGTTCACAGGAAGGATTCGAAGCATGTCCCGATGGATTCGGTAAGTCAACGCAGCTTGGTGTGCCCGGTCTTCGTCGTGGCGCCTCTGCTCTAGACAGCTCTTCAGTATTTCCCAATACGAGGCCTCCTAGGGGGGTCTAGGAACTTCCGCATCATTGTAACAAACCTACGTTCCCCTCATCCTACCAATTCCCATATCGACCTTCTAGCTCTATGCTAGCTGACTCATTTAGCCATATACCTTGGTTCCCCTATTTTGGAAGTGCTAGTGCAGTATCAACGGCTACAGCCATAGTGTCTATTAGTGCATGGGATCCTATCTCATTCGATCATAAGTGTAGTTTGGCGTAGAATCGGACAGTCAGCGCCCTTCGAAAACGCACGCATTAACGTTGATCAACAGCAAGGACCGTGTTACGCCAATTACTACGATGATTCAAAGCCAATCCGGTGTAATAGCCCACAACGCATGCTAGGAACTTTCGTCCAGAGCACTGGCGCCTAAGCACGCGGCACCGATGCTTCTCGAGCAATATTGCGAATCTCATATTCAGCATTCATGACGAAAAGCGGAGAACACTGCTCATCGACGTCTTCCCCAATCAAACACGTCGAGAGTGATGCCTTGATCTTAGCCGACATGGCAGGGTGGGAGCTCCCAGAGCTGCAGTTTGTCCTGGTCTCCTCGGTCTTACTAGAATCACGGAGAAGAACGACCAGGCCGTTCCCTCCGAAGAGGTGTACAGGGGTACCCTCTAGTAGTCTTGTGTGTCGGTCGTGGGGATGTGCGCCACGGAATAGCCCAGATTGTCGAGATCGAAGACGGATGGCGGACACCACGGCCAGATCCCGTGAGCTGCCATGGGCGCCTTGTTTCACAACAAGGCGGTCTTGGGGAAGTTTTGTGAAGTGTCGCTACTGCGCGGGTGAGATCGGGTGTCGTCTGGTTCGTGTCCAGGTCGACCTTCCTTGTAGTCATGAGGTCGGCAACAACTAGTCTATCCTCCTCCCACGCCGCCGACCGCACTCGCAGATTCTGTGCAGAGCGGTTATATGACGAACCGGCTCCAATACCCCCTGGATGATCTACGCGGCGTTGAGGTGTGCGAGATCCGGCAGCGCCCCGGGGCCGAAGAAGAGGATGTCCCGTTGAAGATCCTTGATCACGAGATCTGGTATTTCAGAGTCGGCATTTTTGAAAAGCACCTTGACACCGAGCTCTTTCCACTGGTTCGCGTTTAGTTCCGCTGCCGTCCAACCCCTAGTGAACCAAGTCGAGGGCGTGGCAGCAATCGCAGCCGCTCCGCCGTCTGTTCAGGGGGTATTTGCGGGGTCAAGATCATGAATGGTGGTGTCCTTGGCCGTGGAGAAGTTTCGAAGCATCATATTCAGGGCTCTGCGCCGCGGCCCCAGCTCCAGTGGTACGCAAACGCTGTCCCACCAGAACGCATGGCATCCCAATCAGCGTGTGACTTTTGTCCAAAAGTCCACGAAGCAGCCGTTGACGGCCCCTTGCTTGCTCATGCCTACTCCGGTCCCATCGTACCAGACGAGATGCCAATACATTCTTGAGCGACATTTGCTCGCCTTGGTTTTTCCAAGGACCTACATCTCTATTCGTCCAGGCTGAGATATCCCAAGCAGTAGAGGCCCACTCCCCCGGCCCCCTAGGAACCTGGAAGACCTGTGACAGATGCTCGACTGCGAACTTGAACTGCGGGCAGTCCTGCTTCGGGCACTATTGCAGTTGCCTAACATTTGTGGAGTCTTCGTAAGCTGGAATACAAAGCTGTTCGGTGCGCCGCGAGTGCCGATCCGGTTGCGTCGGAAGGCTCTCGTGATGCTCAAACAGGTCGCCCGAGATTAGAAGGACGTAGCTGCATTTATCTTGTCGCCCTACTGCGAGATTCCAGAGACAGTTGGGGCATACGCCGACGTTCCCCGAGCGGACGTCTCGGAGAGCTGATAATAATCGCCTGATGCTTACCTTCTTCTGCAAGTTGTAGAGGAGGCCATATCCAGTGATGTCAGTCCAATTCGTCCGTATTCGAACAAGTTCAGCCAGCTTAAGACATTCATGATCTCCATGATAGTATCGTTGTCGCTCGGAAAGGACTTTTCGCCATTGCCGACATTCTTCTGAATTTCATCACAGGTATAAGCCGTGATCAACTGTCTCGGCGGCCACCGTTGAGGAATCCTAGGTGGTAAGTTAGCATAAATATGTCCTAAATGATTTTACTGATTCTAGAATAAAGGTACTCGCTCTACAAGTCGGACTACGGGATAGTTACCCACCGGAGATATGCCTCCCGCGATATCCGGACCTGATATGCTACCAACACGAAGATACACTCCCGGAAAACGTACCATCGGCAGACTAGAATCACCTAACGGCACTCTTCCCTGATACCTCGCACTGTGCATTCGAGCAGGCTCGGAGGCCCGAGTTGCTATAGAATGCGTGAACGATAGCAACCAATTGATTCTCCGGTGATAAATCCACGCCGTTGCAAGCAGCGCTCAGTCTCCCGCGAAACGATAGAGATTCATCGGTCGCCTCACTCTCGCGGATCCAGAAATAATTTGGTAGAAACCAGCATCTTCAGTTTCTGTCGTAGGCAGGACGATCTTCGTGTTCATCCCTATCGGCCCGGCGAAGGGGCGTGGGAGGCGAGAGCCGTGCTGCTGATGGCCAGCTGGGAATACTTCTTCTTCTCTAGGGCTTTCAGCACAACTATTGCTCATGAATTCTAGCGTAAGGATAGTTGGTGGAATGGTAAAGTGTATCTACTGTGACAATAGGATACGTGAAGCTCGTCCCTTCTCATAATCTCGGTTCTTCTCATAATCTCGGTTATGCTACTCAGACACATTGAAGACAGCCAGAGAGTGCAGTTCAGCATGCGCCATGATCTTTGAGAAATAGCGCGACCTCCTGGCGCACACTCGGCTGTGGTGGTCCCCCGGGATTGTAAGACGCGTAGAAGCGTCGACCAGAAAAAGCGAATGGGTTAATATAGGTTCTCCTCAGCCACGAAGCATAATCTTACAATACTGTATACTCTCTAAGTCGGGATGACGGTTAAAAGAGTACTCCCTAGAGGCGGATAGAGCCCCACTTAACAGGGTTGACCCGGGTCCGATGCCGATGTTGTTTAATAAGTGGGTCCTGTTTGAAGACTAACGCGACTCGCTATCGACGCGCCTCCACCTTTGTTAATTACGTCTCGGCCGGCTCTGATCTACGGAACTTTTCTTAGGCTAGATGTGTCATTGATCCGGATAGTTCAATCGCCAGCCCCGGCCCTTTGTATTCTTATTCCGCAGCTGGCTCTCTTCGGCGCCTCGATCTGCTCCCTCCCAACTGGACAATGACTGGCTAGATCTCCTCACTTCGAACTACAAACAGTATAGGAGGGACTATCGAATCATCATCGCAATGGATCACAACGAGGAAGATGTCGACTCGTCCAAGCCGTTCCGAGGCGTCGTGGTTTGCTGCACGAGCATCCCGCCTGATCAAAGAGTAAGTAGACAAAAGCTTTCGTCTGATGTCCGTCCGAACTCTGACTAGGAGCTTTACCTCAGACAGAAATCGCCCAGAGGACGAGCGATATGGGCGGAATACACAAGTACGATCTGACGCCTGACGTGACCCACCTGGTCGTCGGCGACTACGATACCCCCAAATATAGACACGTCGCGAAAGAACGTCCCGACATCATGCCCATGGCCGCCGGCTGGATCGAAGACGCGCGAAACATGTGGATGGACGACCAGGAGTTCGACTTCGCCGTGCTCGAGGCCAAGTGGAAGCTGAAGACGTTCGAGAGCGGGGGCGGCATCGCCCATAGCCCCGACCCGACTGAGAGGGAAACCAGAAGGCTCCTCTGCTGTCTGACCGGATTCGAAGACAGTACGTCACCACCCTGGCGTATCATGGACAAACCAGATGCCATTTCGGTGGTATAGACTGACTTAGGAACAGACGACGTGCGAGCCATGATCGAGGAGAAGGTCAAATCCAACGGCGGAGAATACGTCGGCGATCTTTCAAGAAGGGTAACGCATCTGATCACGTACAAGCCAGAGGGGAAGAAGTACAAGGCGGCGCTCAATTGGGGCATACGTACCGTGTCGATCGAATGGTTGAATGACAGCATAGAACGGGGCATGATACTCAACGAGGCTTGCTACGATCCGACCTTACCCCAAGAAGAGCGGGGAGTGGGAGCCTGGACAAGGAGAGAGGTAAGGCGGGCCTCGACCGGAAAGCGATTGCGAGAAGACCCTGCAGTAGCGGCAGAAGGCAAGAGAAAACTGAGGAAGACGGCCAGCATGAAATTAAACAGCCAGAGTGAGAATCTGTGGGGCGATATCCTGAACCAGCAGACGTCGTTCAACCAGTCGAAGGTCATGTCTGAGGGGCAGTCCCCGAACGTGTCGCATATTGGACTTGACGACTCGATTGTCTCGCGACATTCAGAGGTTGCTCAGCCCGAGGTCCAACCAGCAGACGATAATACGCAGTCGAAAGGCGGCGTGTTTGCGTCCTGCAGATTCTCCGTCCACGGCTTCACCCCGGCGAAGACCGAGGTCGTATGCGAGCATCTGGCGTCGCATGGCGCACGAATATCTCCCTCCGTCGAGGACTTGGCGTCGCCGGACCATCCAGAACCACCGCCACAGCGCTTCCTCGTGGTGCCGCAGACGTCGCAACCGGATACCCACCCTAAGCTCCCGGAGGGCGTGCATATCGTCACCGAGTTCTACCTCGAGCGGTGCATCCACGGGCGGAGGCTGTTCGAGCCGGACGACCACGTTCTCGGCCGGCCCTTCCCGCGGTTCCCCATCGAGGGCTTCGAGGGGCTCCGGATCTGCACGACGGGCTTCAAAGACGAGCAGCTGAACCAGATCGAGAAGACGGTGGTGCAGCTCGGCGCCACGTACGCCGAGCGCTTTAACTCGCACGCCTCGCTCCTCGTCTCGCCCGCGCTCGACCGCGTCTTAAGGCAGAAGCTCGACTTCGCGCTCCTCGCCGGCATCCCCGTCGTCGACGCCGAGTGGCTGTGGCAGTGCATCGCGACGGGCTTCTTCGTGCCGTGGGAGGGCTACCTGCTCCAGAAGCCGGGCCCGAAAGCGGCGCCGCAGAGGGATAGCAATGGCGCGAAAGAGCAGGACAGGCGGAGCCTTCAGAAGACGATATCAGAGCCCATCATGCCGAGGAAGCCGAAGCCCGACTCCATCAAGGCGCCTCCACAGAAACAAGGGGTCGACCAGACCGCATTCGAAGATGACAGGCCAGCGGTGCGCGTCACGGCAAGGGACCCTTTTGTGACGCGCGAGGAAGCCGAAGAATCGCATTACGAGACGGCGCCGACATATCAGTTGGAAAACCCAGTAGCGGAACATACCGAACCTACGATATTAAAAGAAACATCGTCAACCGCACTCAACCAGTCCCCATCCTCACCACGACAGAAAGCGGCCGCCCCTCCGAACCCCCCGCCTCCGCAGCAACCGCGCCAACTTCGGCGTTTTCCGACCGAAGGCACCATAGCGGACTCCGAGGCGGCCGAGGACTCGCAGGCCCTGACCGCGACGACCCCGAGCCGGCACGACCCGGAGTCGCCGACGACGCGGAACCAGCATCACCAGCAGCAAGAAACTGCCGCGGAGGAAGGACGAGAAGCGGCGGCAGCGCGAGAACGCCAACACGGACGCGAGCGCGAGAAACAGGACAAGGTCACGCGCGAGAAGCTAGAGATGTCCCGGCGTCTGAACTCCCTCATGAGGGGATCCCACAACCATAACAGCAACAGCAATAACAGTGACGGCACGGAACCCGAAGGCACCGCGACGACGCGCCCCCAGCGCCGCAAGCGCGAGGTCCTCGGCCGCGCCGTGAGCAACGTATCAGCCGCGTCCTCGAACGCGAGCGCCGAGTCCTCGGGCCACGCCATCGCCAACGCCGCCAACAACGCCAACGTAACGGCTACGACGACAACGGGCGGAAAGCCACCGGCCACCGGATCCGGCTCCTTCGCCAGCGTCCTCTCCGGGGCCTCGGGCGGCGGAGGGGCCATGCAGCAGCTCTTCGATAAGATGCTCGACTCGTCGGCGGAGGACCATAGCCACAACCAGCAACCGCCCCCGCCCGCGACGCAGCTCCAGTACGACGTCCCGGAGGCGGCGCGGCAGCGGGCCGCCATCATGGACCGGATGCTGCGGCGCGGGAGGAGCGGCGCGAAGAACAAGGACCAGGACGAGGGCGCGGACGGGGACGGGGACGACAAGGGCGCCGGCGGCGTCGGGGTCGGGGGCGACAGCGCCGAGAGGAGGCGGGGCCGTCCCAAGGCTACGCTCGCGAGCCTGGGCGTCGACGGTGCTGCGGGCGTCGCCACGAGGAGGACGACGAGGAGGCAGAAGGGGTTTTGAATGTCTAGAGTGGGGGTGGTTTCGAAGGGAGGATATGCGGCAAGGGACGAGGGAATGCACTCACTCGCTTACGTTTTTGCGCAGCCCGCAGACATTCACATACAGCAAGGCCTTTTGGCGCGACGCGGTTCGGATACCCTAAAAGGGGGGGCGTTGCGCACTGGATAGCAGCATACAGCATCATACATCACAGCACGTTCTAGGATAGGTAGGATACCTGGATGAGGAGCGGACGGCACGGAAACAGGCACACGCACAGGCACGTAGTGAGTTACGAGTCACTTATGTAAATTAGGTAAGCGAGACGGAAATTTTTGGGGTGGTGATACCTACCTATTCATTATTGGTCTATCTATAATCGCTGGGTAGGGCGGAATGTACAGCATTCCCGTATTTACCACACGGCGGGTTCCTTCGAGATATAAAAAAGGATACTTGTATACACCGGCAGATTTGCATGGATGTCCTCTAAAACTTCGAATAGAAAAGAAAGGAAGAAAGGGTTCAAGCGGCGGGCTGGGCGGCCGCTCGCACTCATGCACTACAGCCCCTTTTCGGTGGATAACTACCCAGCCACTGGGCCTCGTGGGCACTGCATATGCATTCCTTCTTGGGGAACCCTCCCTCCTCTTGTCGTATATAGGTCATCTTTTAACGGGGAAATGGCACATCGGTCGTTTGTTGTCATAGGTTACTTAAAATTCTAGATCCAGTCAATTTTACATCTGCAATTCGCTAAACCGTAGAACATTCTGCCACGCGGGTATCGGGAACCAATGAAATCCTTTCGATGGCCGCCTCGGGTGTGTTTTCGCCCCTTTTCCCGCCATTACGCCGGTGCATCTCCCTCAGTCTCCAGGGTACAATCCATCGCCACCTTAAGGCAACCCTCTCCCCCCCACACACAAAAGGATCACATATGACTCTAGTTTCTAGCAACACACCCGCTCGCCAGTTACAGTCCGACCCTTCCAGCACGGCTGACTGTACAAAATGCTTTTAGAAGTTACAACGCGTCGCAACGTCATGGGTATCGCTAATAGAGATAGCATCGGTATAACGTAACGCTGAGCTAAAGGAGAAGGGGCAAAGTTCAGCATACAGTCCGGCACGTAGGTATGTGTTAGAGCCCGGAAGCAGCTTCGGTAAGCACGCTCAACAAGCTCGCCGCGGCGCCACCGATACCGATGGCCTTGAGCGCCTCGTTATGACTCCGCTTGCGCGAGCTACGCCCGTCTCTGTCGCGGCGCGAGCTCGACGTGGTGCTGGCCGAGTGGTGGTACCTATGGTCCCTATCCCTGTCACGGTCCCGGTCTCGGTCTCGGTCTCGTTCATAGTGGTCCCGTTCCCTTCGATCGCGCTCCACATGGCGGTCACGATCTTGGTAGCGATCAGAGTGGTACTTCTTCTCCCGATCTCTGTCTCGGTCTCTGCTCCTGTCCCTGTCCCTGTCCCTACTCCTTTCTCTTTCCCTGTCTTTATCTCGGTCCCTCTCTCGGTCTCGGTCTCTGTGCCTCTCGCGCTCGCTATACCGTCTCGAGCGCGTCGAGTTCATGCTCCCATCAAGGATCTGAGGTTCTGGATCGAAACGGACGTGCGGATCGTCGCCTTTGTTCTTGAGGATTGGCTTCGGCATAGACGTTGCCGAGGGGCTCGTCCTGCTTCCCTTTGGGTCCTCCTTAGGAGGGGGGACTATGAATGGGTAAGACTTTGTCCCCTTCTCGTCGCCTTCCGCCGAAGACTCCGAGACGCCGACGTCGCTCACGCCGCTATCGCCCCTATCACGGGTATGTTTGGGGTCATCGGAGCGATCCCTATGGTTGTGATGGTCCGATTTGGATTGGCGATGGGCTTGGTAAGAGGGCGGGGGCAATTCATCATCTTCGTCGGTATAATGGTCAGTGCCTGCATCCGACGTGTCATTGCTAGAGTCAAATAAGTCGCTGCCGGAGCTGAATTGGCTGTGTCGCCGCCCATCCGAGTCGACGACGTAACCTCCCTTTGGCAAATTCTTCCCCTTCGTAGCGCCGACTGCCCGGTTCCGGTACTTCTGGGGGAAATATCGGTCATCGATTCGCCTTTCTTTTTCTGGGCTACCCGTTTGTGGTTTTCGTCTATTCCGTACCTCGACCGTACGCCGTGCATACTCGGCCACTTGTTTTCGCGTCAGCGTACCGAGAACAGCCACGAAATCTGGCCGCGCTTCGTACCGCACACCGGCTAGGGCGAGGACTTCAGGGGATACGAGACTTCGCCGAATGCGAGTCCATTTCGCATCGAGAGGGATCTCTTTGCCCTGGCCATCGGGAGCCAAGCCGGCAGGTCGCTGGGTAGCAGTACCGTGTCCCGGCGACGTAGATTGTGGGCTCTCCAAGATAGGTGCAGAGGTCGAGGTTGAATGTAGAGTGTGTGGAGGATTGCTGCCGAGCGGTGGTGGAGGTGGAAGGTAGCGGGTTGACGGTGGCGACATGGCAATTCCATGGCTCGCGTCGTTTGCGTAAGGGGGTACGGCACTTTGTAGGTGCACATTATCCATTGCATTGGCCAGGCTGCCGCTGCGCTTGTCCATAGTCATGAGATCACGCGTAGAGATGAGGGCCATCAAATCTGACGAACTATGTGCGTCGTCACTGTCGGATGACCGCCGGTCGTAGGAGAAATTGCTAACCTCGTTCGGTACACGGGCGGAATACCGATCGTATTCTCCTGAATGTAGACGTTCCATATTCGTTGATGGAAAATACTTCTCATTATCAAAGTCGGAAAGGGGACCTTTCGTGTCCCATTCGGCGGGTGGAGGGTAAAGGGGTAACGAGGTCATCTCTGAATCCGCATCCTGAGCAGATGAGTATCCTTCAAGGAACCTACGGACTGAGGGCGGAACGCCTCCGTCCGCAACTGCTCGCTCATCGAGCTGACGGATGTAAGCACGAAGGACGTCCTATAGTATACGTCAATTCAAGTTCTTGCGGTTCCAACCGACCACCGACCTGGGGAAAAGGCCTACTTGATTCTTCCGTAGAACGTCCCTGGAGAAGCCTTCACGTTCTAGCTCATCTCTGAATCGCTGCCATAGCTCCTCTCCGTCTTCGCTAAAACCCGAATCGCGACGCTTGCAGATCCTTGTCGCAATAGCATCAACCTTATCTTTGATCGAATCCAAGCTCGCACTCTCCGGATCGACCATTCGCCGGGATTTAGAGGGGTTGTGGAGCTGGATCGTATCGAGGAACAGGTCGATGTTGAGCTTTTCGTTCGCAAGCTTGGACCGAATCAGCTCGATCCGTTTCCGCTCCACGTTCTCCATCGTCCAGCCCTTCTCCCCCTCCATACGCGGTCTATGTGGACTAGTCGGATCCTGGCCATCACCGCCGCTTACATTTCCGCCGTGTTTCTCGAGGATGGTGTTTAGCTGCTTTAGCGTGAACCCGCAATCCTCGATGATCGAGGTAAGCTGTCTAGCATATACGGCACTATGGTCGACGTTCAAAAGCGATTCGGGGTCCTCGGCCTCGAATTTAAGGTGTTTGAGGACGGTATGTAGGTTTCGTACAACAGATGCGATATCCTCGAAGTCGGGACCGGCATTCCGCGCCCGCCGGTATAGTCTTCGAGCGAAGGCATCGACGTCCTCAATAGCGGCAGGTGACGTACGGGTGGCCGCTATGCCACTCGGGTTATTGGCCGTCATGACGACTGGGGTCGGTACCGGAACAAGATCCCTTCTCTCGAAGGGAGGACTGTAATCAGTGCGGGTTTGCTCGTGCCGAATAGAGTGCGATGTAATCTTGTATGCTCTAGGATGGTGTAATGCGGTTTAATACCATGTCAAGCACGCATAGTCGGTAGGTAGCAATAGCATCCTAGATAGGTAGAAGCTGTAGAGGTATTCGAAATATAGCACGCGATACGTCGAGAAAGGGTACGACGAGCTACAAGTAGCTCTCCTCGAGAGTGAAGTGGGACGGGCTAAGTCACGGAAATAGTGTCGGGCGTCGAGGCTTACTGCTGACTAATGTGTTCGAGTGCTTTCGGTGTTGAAATGCGGACTCGAGGGAAAAGGGCATGTCCAGGACTACGATTCCCCGATTCGTCCTCGGTACACGAAATGGGAAGTCGAGCAGGATGTTTTAGACAGAACAATCGGATAGGAATCGGCTGACAACATGTGCAACACAGGGTGGCAGCGTCATGTTGTCAAAGGCCAACTATCAGTCTCCAGGTCGGAAGAGCAAGAAGGATTGTCATCGGCAAGGCATCAACCAACCCTAGACCAGATTTTATTTACTCAAGCGATGTGATGTGCCGAGGAATATAGAGCGTGGCAAATACGGTTTTCAGAATATAAATGCCCAAAACGATGCCCGAAAATATAGTGGTCCGAAAGGCATTGGGCAGCTCCGCAAAGATCGGCACCAAGGGAGCACCCCCTGCAAGTCTTACATTAAACGTGTTTCGGGGATTCTTACGCAATAATCGATTCCCCAGATTCAATGGCGACAACGCAACATTTCGTTAATTTGCCTAGGAAATATTGGGTACTGTAGACGGAGAGGGGGGGTTCGGAAGGGGTCTGGCCCCACAAGATTTTGGGCCGGGTGACGTCGGTCTATGTCATCATAGTTGAAAAAGGTGGAAATGGCAGCCACCGTAGCCAAGCCCCATTCCGTCGCCGGGAGACCCTTGTTTTGGTCCTGATGCAATTGGTTACTCCCTTTCCCCACAGTGAAATGGGTCCCTAGTCACGCGTGTCACGATCCAGCCAGAGGGCTGAGATCGGGAATTCCATTCACCATTGGACACTCTACCTAGAGGTAAGAGCTTATCGGCCACCCTGGTACGTTGCAAGCTCTAGCTGACGTTAAACAGCTCTGCTCACCTACGGTACTTACCTGGAGCTCGATCGACGGGTAACACCAACAAGAAATTGGTCTTCGGATTTGTGGTTCAAGGGTCCTCTGCCAAAAGTTAATAATCGTGCACTGCGTAAGGAAAACCTTAATTCCATCTTTATTAAAGCATCGTTCCAAATACATGTCGGGTGGACCCCATGGACGTCGGGTCATGTACCCGAAGATCCCTAGGCAGCCACATGTGCAGGGCGGCTTAGAGGAGTCCAAGGAGCCGGTAGGTTCCACTCTACACCCAAGACATGTTAATTAACAAACATACCCAAACTCTTCGTAGGCAGGGCAAACAAGCATCAAACCATCTGATCAGTGAGCAGCTCAGTAGAGTAAAAAGATCAAGACTGCTCTCACCGAGAGCTGTGCACCCGGGTGTGCAACACACACATTTCCCCGTGGTCGATGCAGTAATGCAAGCTACGGGGCATTTGAAGGCTTTCAGAGCATGCTCCTGGAATATCAGCTTGACAGATCTACGCGCAGACTGCATGATATGCATGCAATTGCCTCGCCCCACGGGGCACTGCATGTGTATCTGCTGTGTCGGGGGCAGCTTATCTCGAAGCCGTCGATGCGCTGCATGCATGATGCGCTGCATTTATTGTAGGGCAGCTGCTGCTCCCCCTCCGGAGCTCTCGATCTGGCCACCGAGCCACGACCTCCGTACTCTTCCCCAACCCCAGAGCCTCGTCGACAAACGGTACCGCTGGCATGTCAGATTGATGGTTGGCACGCCGTCACAATGGCAACGCCGCTATCGATTGCGGCTGAACTCCTCTACTGGCGCATCGGTGATGTTAAATCGGATATATGATGATCGACTGCACAAAACTTCGAAGCACAACAGGACCCGGATGCAACCTAATCCTCGTTGGCGGAGCGCAGCGGCTAAGTACACT
This sequence comes from Monosporascus ibericus, assembly GCA_004154915.1. Taxonomy (NCBI): domain Eukaryota; kingdom Fungi; phylum Ascomycota; class Sordariomycetes; order Xylariales; genus Monosporascus; species Monosporascus ibericus. The sequence continues at coordinate 39,370 of QJNU01000014.1, read as the reverse complement.
CATCAACGCCCGACTGCAATGTGTGTGCTTACCATGAAGGCGCCACTTGCAACAGATTAGCAAGTATTCCCATTTTAAAGTGACGGGAACAATAATTAACCCGGATAAGGCGAAGTGGTTATCGATCTAGGAGACATCCGCATTCACATGTCAACCCCACCAGGTGCTCTGTTCCTCACTATCACTTCAGGCCCAGATACCTCCGATAAATTTTTCTAGCAGCATAAATTCCAATCTGGTATTGTGCTACGATAAAGAGCAGCTCGCTTATGTCAAAATGGTGGTTAAAATAGGGGTAACTGGACGAGACACACCTATGGCACATATAGTCGTATGGTCCCTAAACTTCTTAGACTTGCCATGCGATATTAAATTTAGCGGTTATTTAACGGACATTTAATAGGAGAAGGCTACTTATGTGTATGGGATTTCCCGTCCCCTAATGCTATACGCGTCGATAAGATTGGGCCTTACGCCTCAAGTCGGAAAATAGGATTGATGTTAAACCCCGTCTGACCTAGCTAAAGGCTATAGGTCCTTTAGTAAGCCTTGGCTAGGTCGGCTACTAGGCGAGATTCAGCCACCTTCGGTGTCGCTTTCTCTCAGTTGCGGCTGTTCTTATGTGTATTTGATGAGGCTTCGCTACCCTCTCTTCTAGCTAAGGACCTCTTGAAGATCAACCTTATGATACCTTCTTCTCCAGGAGCAAATGCTTCGGCGTGTGGTGCCAGGGTCTCATAGACCCTACAGCCCTGAAATGAAAAGGGATTTGAGTGTAGGAAACGAAGCATGGTTGGGGAAAAGATCGGCGGCCCCTGAATCAGATCAGTAATCGAAAAGAAGCGAATGCAGATAGATACGAGTAATCCCCTACTAGCGTTATGCAACGGATATATAGACCGTATTTCGTAGCATTGTACGTGCTTCCCTGTAGGAATACATATATAACCATATACCGCCTAATCCAAGATACTTCGAGCCCCGGACCTTTTGCCATAGTGTAATATTCCCTGATCCATGTACACAAATATTATGAAATACGGTTAAGCCTTCTATATGCTGTCTACTAGTATTTGAGCGAACTATGATCTCAATCGCGAGTATGCTCCCTGGAAAACCCGTAACTGATTTAGCGCCAAGCTGCCAGAACTAGTTTTATCAGTTCCAAGGAGGCCTGTCAGATAATAACATTCATTGCAGGGAAGGAGAACAGCTCTGCAAATGCGATTGACATCTACGAAAGTGACGGACAGTCTCTTTCGAAACGCCCGTTTCGGCTGATCTAGGAGTATTGGATTAAAAGGCCTTGTCTCGGTGCCATATATGCTGATTAGCTTTTCACATGGACAAGCCCGGCTTTCCCAACCTTTGCGAGTGCCATTTAGGTAACCAATTCCAGCAACAGGTGCACACGAACCAGCTATATATACCCCTGAGTGAGCTTTGAAGGGCCGTCCTCGAATACTCTTTCGCCGCTGGTGTGTCCGAAGTTCCAGCCTTCGGGGCTGTAGAGATCATTTGTGGTTCCGGATATGCTACGGTTAAGGGGCGAGACTTAGTAGAGCTAGCACTTTGTCGGTGATGCTGTGGATATTTTAGTCGCCCCGGAGGAGCTCATTTTAAACTTGATTAAATTGGATATGATAACTAAAGCATGCATTGCGAAGTAGAAACTTAACCATCCATAGACGGAGGCAACAGCCACCGCGGACGTCCTCGATATTCCTAGGCATAGCTAAGTAAGATCCTCTATAAATCACTCAATATCAACGGGCAACAGGGGTCAGGTAGACGTTCAGGGCACCCTTCTCCCAGAAGTTAAACACCTTCTGCTTGGAAACCCAGTCCCTGCTGTCGTCGGAGATCTTCATGTCGAAGTTCCAGAGTACACGAGCTAGGATGATGCGCATCTCGACGTAGGCAAGACTGTGTAAGTATAGTTAGTGAGCCGCTGCTGGCGCGTTCGATTTCGATTCCACAGTCTCGAACTTACTTCCTGCCCAGGCAGTTTCTCGGGCCCAGATGGAACGGCTGAAAGGCGTCGCGGTTATCTCCCGCGAACCGCGGATCGCCCATCCACCGCTCTGGGCGGTAGGCAAAGGGCTCGGTGAAGTGCTTGTCGTTGTGATACATTGCCCACTGGTGGATGGCGACGACGGTCTATTTACTCGTGGATTAGCGACGGCCTGCACATCCCGTGAGATATTGATGTACTCTGGGCCGGTACTTACGTCTTCTGGTACGAAATGACCACTGATGCTCGCGCCTCCCTTGGGCACGACCCTGGGCAGACCGGTCGGGACAGGAGGGTACATACGGAGCGCCTCGTCCAGGCAGGCCAGGAGGTACGGCAGCGCGCTGACGCTCATGAAGTCGATCTCGTCCTCGCTCCTGAAGGCGGTGCGAATCTCGGTCTTCAGCTTCTCCATCGCCTCCGGGTTCATCAGGAGAAAGTACGTGACCCCGGACAGCAGCGTGGCTGTGGTCTCCGACCCGCCGATTATCAGGATGCTGCTGTTAGCCTGGAGCTTCTCCATGGTGAGACCCTGCATCGCGGATTAGGTTAACCATGTTGAGCACGGCAGATGAAGCGTGGTGAGTAATTACCCATTCCTCCCGCTTCCGTAGAAGGCCTTCGATTAGGTCCGGACGCTCCTTGCCTGCTTCCATTCGCGTCGAGAGCTTCGCCTTGGTGAATGCCATGTGGTTCTCCTGCTCCTCCATAAACTTCTTCGGCACCATCTTGAGGAGCATATCCTTCAAAGCCGGGAAGTTACTCAAAACCTGGAACATCGTGCCGACTCTTGCCATCTGGAAGATCGTCTTCACCCAGACATGGTAGTCCGAGTTATCTAGGCAACCGAAGCTGGGAATCTGCCGTCAGAACGTGTGGGACGGGATACTCAGGGGCATCTTAGTCTCACCTCCCGCCGAATGCTAGGTCACCAATCACGTCGAACGTAGTGTAGTTATACCACGCCGCCATGTTGAGAGCCTTGCGGCCATCTTGGCAATTTTCGTGAAGTCTCTGGAGGAGGAGGTCGATGTACTTCTTGATGATCGGCTGTTGTTCGCGCATGCTGCGGTCACTGAACCCATGCGAGAGGGTCTTCCGAAGAGCGCCGTGCTCTTCCCGCCCCGAATTGACAATATCCGTCGGCATGTCCTTGACGGGGCGGTAGAACCTGTCCCACTTCTCGAACTCCGCGCCGCCCTGCGTCTTATGCCCCATGATATCCTTCCACGCCGTCGAATTTGAGAACGCCAGCTCGTTCGGAGCGATGCGAACGACCTCGCCGTATTTCTTGTGCAGATCAAGCATCTCAAAGGACAGGGTCCCCTTCAGGAGCTTATGGCAGAACCCTAGCCGGGTGGCCCGCAAAATGAGCGGCCCCGGGTACTGCCGCAGCGGATGGAAGAAGAGGTTATAGATGACATGGCTACCAACCCACAAGACTACCTGAGACGCTGTTAGAATTCAACTGCGCAGTCTGCGACTCAGCTGTTGAGAAGAACACGTACAAGTGCGGCGGCTAGGCCAGCGAGCTTGGCAAGGCCCAGTTCGGCGAGCCCCATGGTCGATTTAGGGGTAGTTGTTGAAGCTATCGATGTTTCTATAGGTAAACTTCACATGTGGTGTGAATCATGAAAAGAATAGGTTCTGCTCCGTAGCGAGGCCGCTTGGACTCTTATAAAGAAGTTTAATTGGCGCCGCTCGTATTCGTATCATGACATATTTGCATAGACGGAATCAGCTCATACCGAATTGTCTTGTTATGCAAGAGATCTTCCTTTACAGGGACTGTGCTTGCAGGTCCACGACCTTATGCTGGGCACCTTGTTACTATATAAGTTGTCGCAGTGATGTTTCTAATGAACCTGCCCGTTGGCTCATGCGCTAAATCCCGATTCAGCTTTATTCTACGGACTAGATGAAACCGTGATGTTGATATCTTATGCGACCATAACGGTGCGCTCTGATTGGATAAAAATGCCCGGCTTCCTACTCTACCTTGTGCACGTCCCGACGTTTCTACCTACTCAGCCAGACTCGGGGCGGAAGGACGGCCGGAATATATGCTGCCCGTCGTCGATGGAAGAAGTCGGTGACAGTAGGTTTTTCCGCTAGTTTCCCCCTCTCCGTCCTGGGCGGTGGCAAGTGGTTGCGCGCACACTATGTAAACGGCCCTCAACTCCCTGGGAGATTCCATTCGTCAACATTGATCTTCACCGTAGCTAAGGATCATGGGAACGTGTTGTTGGTGGCAGCATTAAGGTTTGATATTGGTATCGCCCAGAGCATGCTAATCATATCAACGTGGACACGTTTGCTTTGCAACCGGAGGCAAGGCGACGAGGTCACAGAGCTGTGCATGGAGCTTTGGTCAGTCATACGCCGCATCGGAAAACGGTGAGAGGCCCATGCGATGAGTCGGGACTTCCCTCACATCGTAGTAGCTGTGCGAAGACCATACCCCAGGGAGGAAAAGCATGTAAAGAAGCTCCGTCAACCAGGAAGTATCCTCTAGGACAACCAGAGTATATTCTCAGCAAAATTCGGCCAAGATGCGTAAGTACTTCACGGGGAAACGCGGGCTCCGAATCTAAGCTCACCGAGATGTCGCATCCTAGCTCTTGACTGACAATAGGCTTTCCTAGGTATTACACTGAGGTACTCCTGCTCGCAACATTCTGCCTCGGGAACCGAAACATCGCGGCTGTGAGGAGGGCAAAGTTCCTACAGGCAAACCCCACGGATTCTCGGTTGACTTGACCTACGTCTGCTCGAGACATCCCACGCATACACTACACTCGAGCAGGAGCGTCGCACGAAATGTAGGTACGTGCAAGCCCAGCCATCGTACCATAACAGTGTATTGCGGCAGCACCAGCGGGCATAACCGTCCACCGTAACTAGTTAGCATCTCAACACCCCATCTCCAACATCTCGAGCAGCGGATAGATCCCCCTACGGACGTTCCACGGAGGGATTCTCAAACCGGATCTCCTTTCCATCCCGAGCGGTCAACAGAACGAATAATCGAACTCGAGCACATCGTGACCCAAGAAACCCGCCCGATTTCTTAGGACCCACCCCCCAACGTTCGGCGGGGCGGTAGCCGGCGTTCCTTTCTCTCGGCTTCCGTCCTTCCGGGGCGACACGGACTCAGACATGCAGCGAATGCGGTTCCACGGCGTCGAGGAGCTTACCTAAGCCGGCTCGTCCGTCGGTCACTCGTTCGCAAGATCATCCACCTGTGTAACCCTGAAGGCGGGAACTGCGGGTTCCCTCTTTTAGCTACGTGCCTAGGTGCATCGGGTAGGTACTAGGTAAATGGGAACCCGGCGAACGACCACGGTTCACCGAAGGCTTGTCCGTCTGTTGCCTGCTTCTGTTTGCGGGCAGGTGGAATATGGCCAGTCGTACTATTGGCGAGATTGCTGGACGCGCAGGCAGGTGCGCTCGGGCGCGCTCGAAAGGTTGGGATTGTCATCTCGGGAGTTGCGGGTATAGGCCTCATGCTCGGTAGCACTCCGTTCGGTGAAGACAGGGTCTCTCTACCGAATGTCTAGTATCAGTCTGTTGGCAGCCTGGAATTGTGCGGACCCTTCGAGTGCATGGGAGCAGAAGGGGTTATCTATCCGCAATGTTCGCTGGTATATTGGACGAATCATAACAATGAAGATAAGAGCCAATTCAAACACATTGATCCCGCACCAAGATATACAGTAGAATAATTGAAAATTAGCCGTTGACCGACGTATCTAAGCACACACAAGCCTTTACTGCCAGCCACGACTTTTCCATGCCCGGACGCCACACACATGCACTTTTCCACCTCAGATAGCAATCCTCTCTAGCGAATAAGCACCGACCTGCTGACTCCTGAGATGGCCGGTCTCTCTGGCACTCCTGTCCACGATCTCTCCACCGGAGACGACCTTCTGCGGTGATATCCTCTCCTTCTTACTCTTGAGACCTAGCGGCAGCGCCTCGGCGCCGACCTCACCGACGTGCAGCTGGATGGGCTTCATCTTGTCGACGGCGGCGTCGCTGCGGGCCTGCTTCTCCGCCGTCTGGCAGTACTTGACGGCCTCGCCGACGATGCCGCGCAGGTAGACGGCTTCCTCTATGCCCTCGAGTGCTGCGCTGACCTCCAACTTGAGCGAGGCGATGAAGTCGCCTGACTCGTCATTTGCAAGGATGGCATCGTTGGCCAGCCAGCCGCTGGGCCCGATAGCGTCGACGCAGCGTCCAAGGAGGTCCGCTAGGAGCTTGATGATCCCGTCGGGCGGCGCGTCTAGCTTTGGATCTTGCTCAAAGTCCGTCGTATCTAGGTACCGGGACGTCCAAGCGCCCTTGACCAACTCGACGCGTAGTATGTGAACAAATGACAGGATCTCTTCTGGCTTAAACGTAGACCGAAGCGCTTTGACCATTGAGCAGCTTGGGCAGCTACCGAGTTTGGCAAAGGCGGCGCTCAATGCGACGCCGCGACCACCGGCATTCCCGCTGAGATATGATTCTACCTTCTGTATTTGCTCCTCCAGATTGTCAAGCTCCATATCAATAGCACCGTTATCTGCCTCTTCCGATGAGCCACTGGTGATGAGTTTTGGGGGGTTTTGGCTCCGGTCTTGCACTAGTCCAAGATTTCTCATAATTGTGCGCACGGCAAGCAAAAGCTCGGTCGACCCCAAAGCGGTGGCGGAGACGTATGAGCCGAGTAGGGTTAAGGAGGGATCAAGGTCAGCTAGCCGTGTGATAAGCTGTTCTGCGACGAAAGAGTCCGCCTTCTCGGTCTCATTTATTTTTGATTTGAAAGCAGACTTGATGTTAGGAACCGTCAAATGCCCCGCATCAACAAGGTAATTAACAATGTTGCTTTGGGGCAATTGACAGACAAGTCGTGGAATGTCTTCATCATTGGAGCCAGCGTCGTTCCATTCAAATACCCGACTGATCGCATATAAGACCCATCTTCTGTCGGCGTGCGCATATGCGGTTCTGTTCTTCGGGAAATTCCAACGGAAAACGCTCTCCAAAGTGTCAACGTCCACTTCATCTGTGTCCTGCCCCTGGGCTGGTTTCTCTTCACTTGTCTCAACTCCAAATTTCTCGGCCAGAAACCTCTCTAGACCACGTAGATCATTGGAATTGAGAAAGCCATCAGCCAGTGATTCTTCGGCAGTCCACCTCTGCCAGTAATCTCCTCTGATGGAACCCGGGAGATAGTGGGCGAAAACGGACTTCGAAGGCGGCCCCTTCACGACGGTGCCTTGTCCTCGATCTAACGAGGGTACGCCGCGCCCGATGGAATCAATGAGGAGGCCCTCAGCACGACGTTTCTTGGCTCGCGTTTTTGGGGCTTCCAATTGGATTGCCACTAAGTTAGAATTGACAATCGCTATGGCAAGTTCAAGGCGGGGGAAATAAGCAGCCAATTGACATCTCGACAAAGGGATCTCACTGCCGACCGCGGCCGTGGGCTGTCCTTCCAGTACCATGGTCGTTGAGCTTTGCAAGGATTGATAGATGGGGTTATGGACATTGAGCCGATTGCCACCTGAGGAGAGGAGCGATGTTTTGCTCAGGCGCAGAAATGAAGAAGCCTCCTCAAGGAGCAAGGTCGCCGAGATCCGCGGCACACCGGAAGCCAGGTCATACGTAGTGAGTGTCTGGCCGTCAAGTTCCAAAAGAGTTCCAGACTGAGCATCAAGGTGATACGACAGAGTCCCGGTCCGCCGAGGCCGCATTGGGAGACGTCCGGTATATAAAAGGGCAAGACGTGGCCCGGTAAGGGACACACCTTGTGGAGATATGCCCAAGATATGAAGGCTGTGCACCCTCTCATCACTTGCGCCGACGCTTGAGACGAGTAGAAGAACTTCAGAATCCGTTTTGTTTCCTAATGTCTCTCCAGGGAAGAGGCTGATCAGTTCTTCGTTCCCCTTGAATATCCCTTGGACGATGTCGCACACCAATGCGGAACAGCAGAACTCGACTTTAAAGTCATCATTCGTGAGCGAAGTAGCACGCGCCCCGGATGAGTTGTCGATAACCCCCTTGTGGAGTACCTTGGGAGGTGAAGCCCACTTCTTCTGCAGAGTCTCAACGTCAAGACTAACGATCTCGCCATCTGCCCGGACTACAATTAGCTCTTCTCTGAGAGCACTGTCGGCGGCACTCGGTTCGTTGCGTAAGGGCTTGATAGGTGCCAGATAGGCAACCGGTTGACCAGGACCAAGGGTCATCGAGTCGGTTTTGGAAGTAGTTTCTCCAGATCCGGTAACTAAGTCTTTGAACAGGGTGACCTTGTAGGCTGGGTGTTCATAGGTAGACACATATGTGTACCTCGCGACCTCTTTGGTTTCCGTATTCCTCCGCCGAATTGAGCTCGCAGGGCATGTAAAGCTGGATTGTGGAGGGATCGGGTACGATGTAACGAGTCTAGCTGAAGAAACCTACGTGAGGTTAGCTTCGTAATGGAAGGATAGGTTTCCATCACTACGATTGGCGCTCCACTGACCTCATAGATATTGACTGAATCCCCATCCGTTCCCACGGTCAGTTCTGTTCTCTTCCTCTTCTTTGACCCTGGGGTTGTCCCATAGACTTCATTGACAACATAGCGGCCAGTAGTCGGGTCGAGAGGTCGTGGAAGTGAGGTCAGCACATAAGGCCTCTGAATTTGAAAGTGGGAAGCCATTGCTGTTGGCGGCTTGACCGTTGGGGGCTCAGCTGTTCAAAGTCTGGGAACACTGCTTATTGATAGGTTTTGATCTCGATCTCGAAGAAAAAAAGGTGTCGGTCTTATCAGATAGAAGCTCCGACAGGGGGCAATGGCCCCACAGCATCGGTACGTACGGTACAGTAACCCTGGTGCAGGGTAGGTGGGGGGATGCACTGGCAAGTAAGTCTCGGAGCATAAGTTCTCCCGGCACCGGCGATGTTATGTGCTCAGGTACCTTATATAGGTAGAAAGAGTACAAAGTAACTAGTGCTAGGTACTTCGCGTGCAGAGACGGGTCGATTGGAGAAGGTGGGGCACACTTTGTCAATTAAAGTTCAATCAATGATGCATGGGAATCGCGTCGGGGAAGTCGCGACGCGGTCCAACCCGCAACTGGCTGAACTCAATTTGCAACTGATATCGACAACCTTTACAAACTTAGCTTCGACTATCATTCTTACCATCCAATACCGACGTCCAAACTCGCTAGTTGGATGTCGACAAGCCTTTTTACTTCCAACCTTTACTTGAATATACTTTGTTACCGAATCGTCGATCTTAAAAAATCCCAGTTGTAGGCATCTTTTATATCCCAGTCGTCGACACCTTCATCACTCTCGTCGACGACATCTTCACCAGCTTGTCATCAACAACTTCACCTTCTTGACCGCCGACATCTTCGCCTTCTCCAGTCGTCGAAGTCCCACCTTCCCCAGCCGTCGACTGCTTCATCTTTCCCGACACCTTTATCCATACAGATCTCGACAACTTTACTGGCCAATTCTGACGTCAACATAACCCCCCTATTATCGTTGTATAGCGCAATCATTGCTACGAAATGATACCATCCATCGCTTAGGGGGCTTGATTTCCTATGTCCGATTCTCGACTTTAGGACCCCTCCGGTTAGCCACGTTTCACGCACGGCGACTTCCGTCTTCACAATGGCCGAAGAGCCACAAGTTACCGAGCCAGGTAGCAAGAAACTGCATCCTTTCTTCGTGGCGTCAAGAACCCTATCAAAATCCAAGGCAGAGAACGTAGTCGCACCAATTACCCCAGACTCCTTATGTAGTTCAGGTTCCGACAAGCTTTCTGAGAATGCGGACACTGACATTGGACATGAAGAGGATGAAGATGTTACAGGTCCGGACTCGGGTGGTCGCAGACGGAAACGCCGCAAAACCGACTCCAGCGCCGATTCAAGGCAGTCTGTCAGCAAGAATACGCGCCCGAAGAGGAGATCGAGGGTTCCTGCAGGCCAAAGTATCCTGAATCATCTTGCGCCGAAGGATGATTCATCTGTGGATGACTCTTTGGCTAATGATGACGATCCAACATTTACTCTGACCACGAACACGGCGGAGACCACTATATCGACTCCTCTTCCGACAACTCAGACACTTACCCAAGGAGCGGAAACGAACTCCATCCCCGCTGAACATGCACCTCCGAAGTCTGTGATCACTCCTCCGAAGAAGCTCCTGAAATTGAACCCCAGGACCGGTACAATTGGATCCCCACCTAAATCAAAGTCAACCACCACACCTGATTCCGCACCTCCCAAGAAGCGTGGCAGGAAGCCCAAACGTCTGCTAATCACCATTCGTTACGGCGGGGATGGCGAGTCACGGATACGGATTGGCCAGCAGATCCAGGATGTCCTCGGCGGTCTTCATAAGACCCCATCGAGAGCACGCGCAGTTCCGACCGATCCTGCACAACAGCAGCCTCAGTCACAGACTCCGAAGAAACCTACCCCAAAGAAGACCCCGCCGAAGGACGCCAGGACAGCTTCCCCGAAGAAGCCTACGCACCCATTCTTCTCAGGCAAGAATAATGCAGGTACGGAAGCAGCGGATGGTGAGAAGAGGAGTGACACAGAAAAACCACCCAAGCGGCAAACAATTTTCACATCGACACCTTGCTCGCCCAATCGATTTAACCGGCCTCAAAAATTCAACATCCCCCAGTTTGGCTTGAAATCCGGAGGGCTAAAAGTACCAGGCGCACAGCACCCTGCTTGGCCGTGGCGCGGAATATCACATGTCCGGGGTGATGGGCCCTCCCTTGAATTTGATGTGGACGCGCAGTCTTTACTTCACACTGGTAGAAGGAAGGCAAAGAGACAGGAAGTGCAGGTCGGGACAAACGAGTCGGTCTTGTATCGAGCGGGAGTCGAGTTGAATTTGGCTCGGCTCGCAGAAGAGATGGAGGCTCTCAATGCAGATGACTTCCAATCGCCCCCTCCGCTGCTGCAAATTCCTAAGAGACATTTCGAAAGCGGTAAAAAGCTGCAGGCCAGGGTCGCTCATGAACTATACTCCCCCATTAACACGGCCTCGAAAGTACACCCTGCAATTATCCACGCATTTGAATCTATCCCTTCAACACTGTCTGCTTTTGACAAAGCGACATGTGAAGGCAGTAGTTGGGCGCAGAAATACTGTCCAGCATCTGCAGTCCAGGTACTCCAGAACGGCCGCGAAGCGGAACTACTACGAGATTGGCTCGCCACGTTGAAGGTGCAAGCAGTAGATACTGGCACGGCAGACGGATCCAAGCCTAGGTCTCTTGTAGTACCACAGAAGAGAGGCCGTAAGAAAAAAAAGCTTGACGGGTTCGTCGTCTCAAGCGATGAGGAAGACATGGATGACATCTCCGAGGACGAAGGTGCCTGGGCCCCAGATGCCAACCAGAAAGATTCGAAGAAAACAGTCGTTAAATCGGCTTCCAAAGGAGGTAATCGCCTGACCAATGCAGTACTCCTTAGTGGGCCCAATGGTTGTGGCAAGACGGCCACGGTCTTCGCTATTGCGAAGGAGCTCGACTTCGAGGTCTTCGAGATAAGCCCGGGGTCTCGAAGAAGTGGCAAAGATATCATGGAGAAAGTCGGCGACATGACGCGAAACCACCTCGTTCAGCACCAGCAAAAGGAGGATGCTCCAGATGGGGACCCGGTTGAAGACCAAGTCGCCCAAGATTTGAAATCCGGCAAGCAGGGGATGATGACCAGCTTCTTCAAGCCCAATCCCCCGGCTCGAGTCGCGAAACCGACGGGAAGGTCGAAAGCGGAGTCAGCCCAACCGAAAGGACCACAGGGGACAAGCACATCTTCGGTTAAAACTCAGAAACAAAAACAATCGCTGATCTTGCTAGAGGAAGTCGACCTCCTTTACGAAGAAGACAAGCAGTTCTGGGTTACTATCGTAAGTATGATCGCACAGTCGAAACGACCCTTCATCATGACATGCAACGACGAAACTTTGGTGCCGATACAAAACCTCAATCTTCACGGGATCTTCCGGTTCTCCAGTCCCTCCAAGGAACTTGCAGTCGATTTACTACTCCTGATCGCTGCGAACGAGGGTCACGCCCTCTTCAGACATGCTGTCGAATCTCTCTATGACTCGCGCAACCACGACCTCCGCGCTTCAGTGGCTGAGCTCAACTATTGGTGTCAGGTCGGCGTTGGTGACCCTCGAGGCGGTTTCAACTGGTTTTATCCGAGATGGCCGAAGGGTAGTGATGTCGATGAGGAAGGCGACGTTGTTCGCGTCGTGAGTGAGGGCACATACCAAGTAGGTATGGGGTGGCTCGGGCGTGATACGGTTACCGCGGCGTCTCCATCACGATCCATTGCAGAGGAGTTACAGCAACAGACTTGGCATAATTGGTCTCTTGATCTTAGCAGTTCGCAACAACCGGATAACTTTCCATCTTGGGCCAATGCGGTCACGGCCCATCGCGGGTCTCCGCAAGATCGACTTAGTCTCCTCAAGGCGGCCGACGACTATGCCACTCGAATGAGCGATGCGGATCTTTGCTCATTTGGTGCATACGCGGAGCCCAACGAAGCCCCCATTGACACTTCTTTTCCGGCCTTGCCGAGCAAGGTTAGAGAAGACTTCATCATCGGTCAACAATTATTAGAGGCATCGCCCTCGACTCAATACGACACTACAAGCGCAGACATTGCTACTGGTCTGAAGCTTCTTGCTAGGTCACAGCTCGAAGACTCTAAACCACCTAATGGTCAAGGACAGACTGCTATGAAGCCGCTTTGCGAGCAACAAGCCTTACTCGCGATAGAGCAAAGCTTCAAAGACAAGTTACAGCCAGACTCAACTATTAGACGAACGGATTACAGCCTTGCATTCGACCCGTTAGCCGCGTCGGAAAAGGTGTCGACTGGAGGACACCTCGATACATCCGTCTTTGATAGGACCATGAAAATGATCGCTCTTGAAGTTGCGCCTTATGTGCGCAGCATCGTGTCCTATGACCAGCGACTTCAGAAGGAGCGCCTTCTTCGCAGCAATTTGATCAGTGAGGGTGGTAAGCCTGGGAGGAAGCGTATGCGCAACACTCGAAGCGCCTATTCTGCCTTGGAAGGTGGATCACGAGCCAGCACGAGACGGGAGAAATACTTCTCGGCAGATATTAATCCGTATTTTGTCATGCGGACCGGAGGTGAGGGATGGGATGCCGTCGCTTCGCAGGCGGCTGGGGAGCAGAGCGTCTCTAGCAGTGCTTCGCCGAGCTCTGTCGGGGATATGGACGTCAGTTCGGATTAAACTGGGGTCCCACGATGCCTAACGATGCGTCTCATCTTTCCAGCACATATGTCATGGATTTATGATATCGGATAGTGGTCGCGGTGTCGGCCAACGAATGGGTTTGCTTTGAATCAGCTGGGCATGGACGGCGGTCATGATCGGACCACTCGAATGCGTACATATGAAGGTCGCATATGAATGAGTAGAACATTTGCGTTTCGTTGAATGAGTCAGTCAAGACGTGTTTCCGCCTACGTTAACTATGCGAGTTGCCTCTCAATGCTAGTCGTCAGTCATCTTACAGCAACCTCACTACATATTATCCCGTCCGGGGCTAGCTCCAGTATCCTCCCAGGCTCTGGACTCTAATGAAGTCTGAATAATGATGAACTTTTCTTTGCCGGTTATTAAGTAATCGACTGTTTATCAGCCGAATCTTTATCCGATTTCCATATTCTGGCTGCTGGATATATAACTGGCTCAACTATCTCGGCCAGAACCTGACCCCGTACGTGGTAAGCCAAGGCCATGCCAGACTTAGAGCTCCAAGTTGTTACTAATATTGTAAGCACTAATACATATTTCTCATCATCTGTCGTGGTGCATCGCCTGATAACCATCTCGCAATAGTTTCTCCTGTTTTACTAAAAGCCGGTAATAGACTCTTTGCTAACAGGCCGGGCGAAGCTCAACGCGGCTCCCCGCAACCAGCCGGCCCTCTACAAAATGTACTCTAACCGCAGGTGCTCCTTTCCCTGGCGGCGAACGACATCGACTCCTTTGAAAACGAGAGCCAGGCATGTGGAGGTACAGTAGTTGACAGCTATGCTACGCAACCACGAATCGATCTTCGGGGGAGGGGTTCGTTAAGACGGGTCTAAATGACCTGTCCAATGACCATAGAGCGTTCTACCAAGAGACCGACCTGCAGCAAGCATTAAATTGGTTACCGCGTGCTATTATGCCTGTGGCATCTTCCCTGATTTTCGGACAAAGCCAAGCGGGCAAAGGTCCAAGACCGGGAAGCTTTGTCTGTGCTTCTATAATCATCACCTCAGATGCTTCTTATTATAAGCTTTTCACGACTACAATCATCCGCTGTACCAGTGCATCTGGAGGCCCCTTTCGCTCGGGTTTTGCGATTACTTGCTTGAATTCGACGACTCCTTCGCGGCTTAATAGCACGCACCCCCATGCGACGTCCCTTATACCCGGAGGCCCTGAGACATCCAGCCACATTACCTTGCATGTGGGCAGCGAGGTTACCGGAGCTTGAGTGTAAATAACTGGAATTCGTTTCCGCACCGGCCGTCGCCCCCCAATTCAGCAGCCTTGCCTCTTTTGCGAGGGACTTCTTCCTTAACGACTTATTACAGCACATCGTCCAGCTGATTCCAATGCCCCTCAACAACCAGCAAACAATACCCCGCGACAACCACACCCCCTCCACCCTCTCCACCGCCTCCCGTCCGCAATCCCCGCTCTACGACTCTTCGCGCTCCCCCTCGCCGCGCGCACGGTCGCGGTCGCGAACCCCTCTACGTCGCAGCCGCTCCGTGCAACCACCACGACCGCCGAGGCTGCGGTATTCTCACACTTACTCTTACTCCCGTTCTACGCATCCACCGCTCCACTCTCCTCCCTATCCAGCGTCAACCCCTTCGTCACCACCGCCACCGCCGGCGCAAACTTCGCGCTCTAAGCATCTGTCATCATCATCAAAAACATTGGCAACGACTGGAGACGACCAGCACCGACAGCGGCGGCGGCAGGATCGCCGGCGCTCTTCGTCGGCGCATAGCAGCGGTAGCCTCACTAGAGGCGAGAAGCTGAAGTCGTCGCTCGCGTTCCTGGGCACCGTCGCGGCCGCCACGTATCTCATACACAAGGTCCGGCCGACGGTGCTCGGGGACAAGAAAGAGCTTAAGGGGCTTAAGGGGAAGGAGAAGGAGGTCGTGGGGCGCGGCGACGGGGAACGCAACCGAGAGAGAGATAGGGACAGGGGTAGGGGTAGGGACAGGGGTAGGGACGGGGATAGGGACGGGGGGAGGTGCAGGGATAGAGATGGGTCCGTGATCAGGGACGTTGTCGTCGAGGAGAGGTTTAGGAATGGACGCCCCCAGGGCAGGCGCGTGTATGATGATGGGAGGCTGATCTTAGATGAACGTCGGTACCGTGTAAGGGGTAGGAGGTCCGTGGACGGTCGTTTGGACCATCCGAGGCATAGGAGGTACGAGGTTGATGACGATTACGTCGCGTATGAGAGCGGATGGTAAGGAGGCGTCCCAAGTCTAGGGCGGTTGGCGGCTATGCCTTGATACGCTGTTCGATGATTTATGAGATATGATATTACGCCGCGGAGTTTAGACAGGTCAGAGTTTAACGAGTACTGGGAAAGGTGACTGGGATGGATGCTATTGGAAGGCTGAAAGAATGTCTCTTAGCCACGCATATATGCGAGGTTACGAAGGTAGATTCTATGATGGAAGACCTGTTACGGGATCCAGATTTCAGTCTGTCGTTGACAGCTCAACCTAAGATCCTACAAGGTAGGTGCTCCAGACCATCGGTGGCTCGTGCCCTTGTCGGTATATATTCTGTATCCCAAATCCAAAGAACGTCACGTTAATTGCTTATATGGAAGGAGATCACATCAGAAATAGAAATTTCTAGAGTTGCACATCTCGTTATTGCTTCGGGTTTAGTCGCTAATCCTTCTCTGCTGGCGCTTGATAAGCAGAACATCATCATCGTCGTCATCATTGTCCGGCTCCCCCGTACGTCTGCGCTTCTTTCACCCCGCTTTTCACCTCCTGGATTACGATTCAAGCACGTTGTAGCTTCTGGGGGCGAGGAGGGTGTCTGCATCAACATTTGAGTTGGAATTTCCGCGAAGCCTGGTCCGACTTGGCTCGGAGAATCCCCGTCCCTCTCGAGGTGGCTGAAGATGTTACGGAACCAGTTCAGATCATGACCCTCGATGACTGGTAGGCGGGCAACCCCGCGGCGCATTCAAGCAACGCGACCCCCAGCGACCAGATATCACATTTGTACCTCCGTCGAGCCGTTCCTCCCAAACCTGTGAATTCCGGGGTTCGGTACTCCCGGGTTCCAATGCAAGCTGGCTGACTTTGGGTCCGCCAGCTTGCACGAGAGCCCCTTGGCTGTCGAGACCAAGATGTTCTCGGGCTTGATGTCCTTATGCGCGATGGGCGGATTCCTAGAATTTAGATAAGCTAGTGCCTGGAGCATTTGCGCCGCCAAGTCCGAGGCCTATTCAGGGGTCAATTTCCCGTCATGTGAGATCAACTCCCGCAGAGTCCCGCTGCCACAGCACGCCATGATCAAGCAATACCGGCTTTCGAACTGATCCCGGTACTTCACAACGCAGTCCTAGCATTAATCACATCGTCAGCGATGCCACCTCGCACCGCGTAGTTGCGATCCTGCGTATGGATAGACCTACGTGCTGGCACGTCCTGAGCAGTCGGCACTCCTGCCTGAAACTATCCGTCATGGTACTATTCCTCTTGTGGATCCATTGGAGGCATTTGGAAGCCACCACGTTTTAGGATTTGTAACGGAATGGCCTCTGAACGCTCAGTTGCCGGTACCTTCTCCGAGTAGTTTAAACTGGACGGCCCATCTTCTGCTTTCCTCCGACGGCAAAGGGACCTCCCTATATTCCTCGGAGGCCATCTGGCCTTTTGGCCGTGGCTGTGAATCGAGGGAATTTTTCGTGGTGTTTTCCGGAGCTACCTAGGTCCTCTAGTTTCGGCAGTAGTCGGCTACTAGAAGGTTGCGCCGCCGGTACAGGGTCAGGAGGCATGTCCTGGCATAAGACACGGAGTAGCTGCCCATACTCGGCAGCATACGGAGTGAGTATTCTGATCATCTTGTCGCTCGGCATACCACCAACGGCCAGATTCAACTCGCGATGAATCGGTGCTGTCGTTCCTCGCTGCTCAGCGAAGTCTGATTAGAAGCCTTTTCGTACCAACTAGCCGAGAAGCCTTCTTGAGTGGTGGTTATAATCAGCCTATAACCCTAGAAAAGCTAACTTGAGTATTTAGAGCGAGCGATCCACAAGGCACGTCCGCGTTGAACAGCGTAAGATAAAGTACTGATGACGCGTTCATCTTGCCAAAGTCTATATCTAGCCAGCGCAACCAACTCTGGAAGTACAAAATGAGTTGTCTGACAATTCGAAGAGCAGTCTCTTGATAAGAAGGAGCCAAGATGAGTCGTGAGTCGGTCATGTTGGAGACCGGCCATGAACCGAAACAAAGAAGCCCGGTAACTCCTGAGAGGATTTAGGGGTCAAGGTGAAAGGCATAAATCAGTAAGCAATTTGGGCAAATAGATGTGGGAAATGCTCGGACGCTGAATGATGGAAAGACCAACGCTGGGAGGCTCTCCAGGCTAACGTCAATTTTTTTTTTCCCTACCTACTACGGAGCGACGCTCAGGAGAGCTGCAGTGGAGTTTGAGTTTAGGAGTTCATAAATGCTAATGTAAGGAGACACACCTTGGAGTGGAAATATCAGTCATGTATCAGGAATAATATCTATAAAGACATAAAAGGAAAACGGTTTGGCGGTTGGGATGCTATTTAGATTAGATCCTACCAGCAATTTGTTTGAAACTCCCTCTATCTCCCCTATTCCTGGCACTCCTCCCCCACCGGAGGGTCTATCGTCGCGAGTATGGCATTTCGGACAGAACTCAGAAGAGCCCTACTGTCATTCGTACCGGGAAACTAAGTGGACTCTCGATACTCCGCTACATAATGTTATTTAGCACTATCTATTGGCAGGCTTGACCACGACAAAGCCTAAGGCTTGCTTCCAGGTAGTGTTGCCTCTACCGTGAAAGACCATAAGATACGTGGCGCTTTTCTATTCCGTCCATTCCATTCCACCGTGGTTAAGATTGCAATATCTCCAACCAGGACGGACTCGAATAGTAATGGGAGAACACTTTGTCTGAACCGCCAATGGGGAGGTCCTCCGCCCAAGGTGTGTGGTCAAGCGCTAAAATATTCAATAGCCTTATCATCCCCGACTTGGCAGAGCGTAGAGGAACCTTCTGGAATAAGTAACCCAACCCCGGTTCGACTTATGTTCGTTGTGGATTCTACCTTCTTAGTTCTCATAGGCTGTGCCATCAGAATAAACTCCATTCCTTCAGTACCATTCACAATCGGGAGGTCACATCACCAGTTAGCTCGAGCTGCTGAGTACGAAGAAGCAGTCCATTAGGCGCCTAAGTATAATGAGTACCATCAACTCATGCCGCGTGTCTCCCTCATCCAAGTGACCCAACGTTCCAAGCAAATCGAACCAAATAAAGAGCCCGGACCAAATCCTGAACCGTCCAAGCTTCAAGAACAACGGCCCGGGCAATCAACTATACCACTACGAAATATATCTGACCAAGCCAGTCGCTTTAAACAAACACGCCCGAAACACCTTTGGCTGAATTGCGGAGAACGCTGGAATGGCCAGGAAAGGAAAACTCACCTTCCACCCTCAACTAACATCCCATGGATTGTCAGACACGCGTCGACGAACTTCCCCTTTGTCCTTTGCGTAGTAGGATCCCCCGTGTGCGCACCAATTCTGTATCCAGGTCGGGAAAGCATACTAGTGACAGAGTAGCCGCTGCATAGAAGCGAGCTCGACAAGATATCGAGGTTATGTACGGTCGAATAGTATCGATCCCTCTGCTGACCTTCCCGATATCGAAAATATGGGAAAGCGAAACCCCCTATACAGTGATCACCTTCGGACTATCTCCAAAGGGCATAACAATCCTCTTCTGGCATTGCGATGGCTTGTCTAGCAGTTGTTCTGCTTCCGCTTTCGATAGAGGAGAAGCCTCGCCTTCGACTTCTTCTCCTCAAGGGCATTTTAGAGGCCGTCCAGCCACTTCCTGTCGTAGTTTCCGCTGACCTTGACGGTGCGCAAGTTGGCGTTGGATTCGGCGAACTCCGCCAGCGGCTGGGGCTCGTCGCGCAGATTTCCGGCGCACGAACCGAGCGTGTTCCTCAAGGCTTTGGAGAAGTGGATGTGTAGGACCCGCAGGTTCCTGAGGTCTTCTCCGCAATCCTTCAGGAAGATGCTAAGGCAGATGCGGATCACGCAGAACGGGCACGCGTACTCAAGCTGGAATTGGAGATCGCGGACTAGGGATAGCCTGAAGGGGTCCACACCGCGAAGGGTGAACCGGGAGAAGCTGGGATTCTCTCCGGCACCGATGTAGCCCGCCTCGGTGAAGTTTGTGGCGAAAGCGTAGAGGATTGGCTTCGCTTCGAGGTAGATCTGCTTGCACGTGCGCAGAAAGCAGGAGGTCTCAACGCGGAATCTCTCCAAGCGCAGGTCATACAAATCATCGAGCTCGTACCGGTCCTCCAGGGCAGGCACGCAGTAGGCGTATATGATATTCCGAACCTCCTCCGCGGAAGAGAAAAGAAGCCTGATTGTTCCTTTAATGTGGAGTCCATGATTGAGCGTCTTCTGGGGTCGGATGACGCGCCGAGGGTGGGACAGACGGGAGTGAGGAAGTAAGAAAGGGGAGTCTGGAAGGGTGGGGCTCTCCGGATCAAGTCGGGAGATGTGGAAAAGAAAAGGGGCGATGTCGTAGGCGGCTCCAGCCACGGGATTGCACGAGATGATGTCACTTCCAGCGAAGGAAAAGAAGGCACAAGAGGTCAATAAATCCACTGCTTGCAAAAGGACACAGCGTAATTATATCCAACCTGACAAATGGGGTTGTTTGTTGGTTGGGGGTTTGCACTTCCCCACCTAAGGGGGGAATGACCTCCACACCCTCCCTCCGCATTGCCAACCTGAGGTATGCGCACCTCCTTACTACTCACACGAGACGTGTAAGTAGTATCGTTCCGAATAATATCATATCTAATTCCGTTATCGAGACTATTCGATTCGGTTGAAGACGGGATTGACGTCACACCCAGGTCTGCCCACCTTGTCTACGTATTATCCCCACATATGTACGGCCGCATGAGATCGTACCAAGTACCGCCCCAGTTAGATTAACTGGGGCTAAACGTTCTTTGGAAACCTTAGCATCATATCTCATTCCCCCCATACCGCCTAAGTACACTGTCAGACGGAGCCAGGGCTGGTTCAACTGCCATAATCTTCTTCGATGTGCTCGACCGTATACCGCATGATGATTAACGCAATCCCACCAGTCGCCCAGAGCTCCTCATTCTCATCAAGCTGAAGAATATCACCAACTTCCACAGATGATTCGACAAGACGTTCGCCGAAAGGGGTCGAAATCAGATGCACGGGAACGATAAGGTTATGGATGGACATCTGTGCTTTGATACGTGGTATATGACCGCCAGGAAGTTTCGGAGGCCTGGGGATAACAATAGCGATAGTTGCTTTCTTCTCAAGGGGAAGTGGTCCTTTCAAATCAATAATTGAAAGTCGGTTGTCGAATCGCAGGAGATGTCCCCGACGGCGAGCTTGTTGCTGGATATATCTAGACTAACTCCTAATTAATGTCCGTAAGGTTAAGGAATGTTCCGACTTACTTTATCTTCCTCCCTATTATATGCTTTGACAACTTTCGCGACGTCTTCCGGTACAGTTACAAACGGCAATGTCCATACAGCCTTATTTGTATTTACCACCGGGCGTAAATCTTCCCCATGCAGCTGGATTCCCTTAGCGAGATTTCGATACTCATCGGTCGCCTTGATGATATACATCTCGTTGATTAAGGATTACGTCCTTTGACAGTAAGTACTATTTGAGATAAACCAGGGCCTGATCCTTCTCAAGGCAGCTCTGTCGGCCGTTAGGCACCGAATCGACCATGCCGGCTTTATTCACGTGACGCTAACCTAGTTTTGAAGCATATGCAACTCGATGAATGGACGGTTAGATCTGAGCCCCACATCGTAGAGCTTTGCGACGTACCTTTGCTAAGAACGTCGTAAGTCAAAGCCCTTAGCTACTAACAGCACCACAGCGACCACAACCGCCAGCATATCAACATCAACACCAATACAAATCAAGGTTATATACGATAATGGGGGGAACCTTTCGCCGGCCCCCAAAACCCCTGGGGGCCTAACCTTAACCTTAACTAACCTTAACGCTAACGGCTGCGGTGGTTAGCTAAGTCCCATATGTAGGGTAGCCAGATGTTAAAGATTGAAGTACAGCTATGTATGTAACCTGGTATAGGCGATTTTCCGACGGCAAGGTTGATTGACGGTGCGGTTGCCAAAGAGCGTTTGGTTCAATCTACCTGGGCCGCGAAGTTAGTTACAACACGGAGTTCCGCAACAATTCCAAGCCTTCCATGGTAAAAGTTCGGGACAGCGCTCGCTCAGGAGGCAGACATGCAGTAGCTACTTATTCGATGACCTATCATCTCCCAAGCATAACGGATCCTTCCCTTTTACTTTCGACCGGCCTCCCCGGCTACCACCTCCCCCGCACTCTGATGATGAGCCGCAGCTTCCAGGGAAGTTAAACCGCGCAGGCCCCGTTCTGGACACCACGGTACGCAACGCACGCCCTACGTAGCACTTGCCCTGTCCCAGCCCCCGCGCGCGATGCCGCCCCGCACCTCCGTCGCCGAGTTCCGGGAGCTCGTGAACTCCAGCACGCGCATCCTGGCCCTGTGCGGCGCCGGCCTGTCCGCCGCCTCGGGCCTGCCCACCTTCCGCGGCGCCGGCGGGCTCTGGCGCAACCATGAGTCCACGTCGCTGGCGACGCCCGAGGCCTTCGAGGCCGACCCCGCCCTCGTCTGGCTGTTCTACGCCTGGAGGAGGCACATGGCGCTCAGGGCGCGCCCGAACCGCGGACACTACGCACTCGCTGAGCTGGCGAAGAAGAAGGATGGCTTCCTCTGCTTGACACAGAACGTCGACGGTGAGTCGCGCTTTGCAGCCCGTCGCATGGCGTGCATTGTGTGAGTCGCGATTGGCATGCCGATGATTGTCATTTCATGTTGTAGGTTTGTCTCCCCGCGCCGGCCACCCTGAGTCGAAGTTGCGATTGCTACATGGTAGCTTGCTTGACAACAAATGCTTCAACGAATGCGGTTACGTCGACCACAACAACCTAGACGATCCCGTCTGTCCGGCTCTTGCGCCGGCCGCTGAGGATTATCCCCCGGACAAGACACTTCCGCTGCTCGATCCGAACGTCCCAGTGCCGCCGATCAATGTCGAAGACCTACCGCATTGCCCGAACTGCAAGACGGGTCTGCTGCGACCGGGCGTCGTCTGGTTTGGTGAAGCGCTCGACGAGGCTATGTTGAGGGAAGTCGACGTCTGGGTCGTGCGCGGCAAGATTGACCTTATGCTCGTCGTAGGGACGGCGGCCGCTGTGTATCCCGCCGCGGGATACACGCGCCAGGCGAAGAGGAGGGGAGCGGCAGTCGCGGTGGTGAACCCGGATCCCAGCGCTGCTGAGGGCTTGAGCAGTAGGGATTTCTTCTTTCAAGGAGATGCGGCTGAGATACTGCCGCAGCTCTTTGAGGGCGTCATAGGCAAGATGGACCAGAATGGCCAGATCATCGAGAGCTAGGCCGCCACTGAAGGTGCCCGAAGACGGACTATCTATGCCTGTTGTTTCCCTTTTGCGGTGCAGTTACTTTCGTTATCTGAGGGAGAGCGGTGAAGCTCTTCGATGAACGAATAAGTGCCTGACGGAATAGAAAGATTGACCTTTTCGTCAGGGTATACAGTATCTTTGACTAAATGCCCGGCATGGTGAATTCAAAGACGTGACCGCTGACCACATACGCCAAAAGAACTGTTTCTTGACAATTCTTACTGGCTCCTTGTCTCAATCTCTTAAGAAGAGCATCTTAACGGACCTACTTCATGTCTCCTCGAACCCAGCTTCGGTCTGATTTCTAATTCCTCCGCTGTAGCGACCTCTGATTTACGCCTACACACGTACACACTCACAGAAGGTCCTGGCCTACTCGGTCAAGGCCCTCGAGATCGCCCTTCTCATGAACCTCTGCTACTTGTTCCCCGTCGCCTCGGCTGTAGCCACCCTCGTGCTCTGGGTGGCCCAAGCCGCCGGCCACGTGTATGCCAACGCCGGGTGGAGACGGGACGGGAGGCGACGCATCCCGCACCAGTTGGAGGAACCCCGGCAGCCACGGCGACGCCGCTATGCGGACCTGGGCGCGCCGGACCCTTGGGGCGAGCCTCCCCCGCCATATGTCGAGTAAGTTTGGCTTGATTCTTATTCGGCTCTTGGTTTACGGTGATGTTCTGTTTCTGTCTTCTCTGGGGGTCTTAATGGAACATATAGAGGACATAGAGGGGCTCGATGTTCAGGAGCAGTACATTAGTAAGAGTTACTACTATATTTAACCTCGAACCTCACCCTCGATCGCCAATAGAGTAACGTACACTAGCTTTCCGTCTCTGAGGATGCCTAATCTGTATTACTTTCCCGGTCGATCATGATATGCAGAGGGTTGAGCGCTGCTCGCTACGGAGTTGGCCGCCTTGCGTACCCATGATTGTCCTTTCCGCGTACTTCTATAAGCGTACTGCTCATGGAGTTATGATACGGAAGCTAAGCCCAGTCTCGATCTGGGCTTCTTTTCGATGAGTAGGGGTTTTACGCGTCGCGGGGAGAGACTGTCGAGTTGGAAGGAGGCTACATTAGTCGAAAGCCCTCCGATGCCGGCGTTCCTAGGAAGCTAAGAGACCGCCGGCTCGGCAGCATCGGCATGCCTTTCTTTCTCGGCATCTGGGTATCTCTACCCGCAGATCGCAACGGCATGATGGATCGCATCCACGGCAGCGCGGATCGGCCATCCATACATATACTACGCAGGTACTCTATCTAGTGCATAGGTCGTACGGGGACCAGCAGAACTGGTGTGCCGTGCTCGAAGAAAACAGAGAGGGGGGACGATTCGGGGCCAGCGGCCATCGTTACTTAAGAGAATGTCTCACCCACGCTACGATCCAGAGATGTGCTGCATTGTCATATTACGAGGGGCTTCGTAGAAACTTGAAGTGCATGGGAAGCCCAAATATGATCACTAATCAGGAGATACTCTTGTTTCTTATGAGAGCCAGCGCCCGCACCGCGGACGCGATCTCTCGGTGACGCCGTCTGCAGAAGAAGACGACCGCGATTCGCGATGTGTCTCCAGTAAACCGCACCCCTTTTTTTCCTTTCCCAGAAAGGTAACTCGTCGAATTAAGTGGCAATGGCCGAAAGAGCATGCTTGCAAACATCCTTAGTCCCGGAAAAGCCGAAATGGAATCGAGATGTGATCTCCCCCCAGCCACGTCCTTGAGACGGTTGATGTATAATAATGCTCGTCCATGCTCGTTATATCCAAAAGGAGACAGAGAGTTCCGTTATCGTGGCCACCATCGGCAAGGTTGGAGAGAAAATATGTCTCTAAACGAGATCGGCCAAGCTGAGTCGCATCATACATAGTACGATGGATGGACCTATGTAGTGTCACAAGGGACTCTCATCAACAGCACTGAAGTGATGAGGGAGCGCGTCATTTCATACACAGCAACCTGTCCCGCACAAAGCTCCCTTGCTGGAGAAGGCGGCTTTCTAGTGCAACCGCCCATGAATAGATAACATGGTGGGAGCCCATCCAAAAAGCCCGAGTCTTGAAAACGGCCCCGCATGCAGAGGTAGCGCTCCTAAAACGATATCTTTAGCTACGTAGGTAAATACCGAGGACAGCGGCGGTAACATCACGGGACTCTGCGACGTCTCCCGCAGCTCAGACCCTGACTTTCCCTACGAGTGGGTCAACCCTCAGGACGTCCGCGACCTCAGTATCAAGCGCCGCCCCCTCGCGCGGCGCAGCAGCCGATGTCACCTGCGCTGCGATTCTCTGCCCCCAAGCCATATTTGGCACGGAGTGCAGAGACAGACATGATGGCGTTCGTCAATGCAACGGGGAGTGGGGAAGCGGCCGATATGAAGAGGGATACTTTCGAGGGACGGGGAAGCCGAATGCCGTCGAGGAGCTTACTGCACTGCGCGGTTCTGCGGCGTTTAGCCTGGGGTAGGGGGATCCTGGCCTCCCGCGGGGTGCAGCCTGCTAGATAGACGAAAAGCGAAGAATCAAGACTTACCGACGAGGCTAAGCCAGTAGACGTGTCCGTCTGACGGGGGAGGCCCTTCATGCTTGCGGCGCCCAGGCGATAGGATAGGCGGCACAAGCGATTGCAAGCAAGCAAGCGAGTAAGCAAGCAATTGGCCAAGGCCTCCGTCGCGAGCCGCGAGGATTTGGTGACGAAGCACCGTCGAGATGGCTGGCACTTGGAAGGAAAGGAGTCGTACAGTGTGTGAGGGGAGGTTTTCAACTGGAGCCTAGGGCTTGGCTTGTACCTAATATCTTCATCATCCTTAGCACCACTG
Organism: Monosporascus ibericus; assembly: GCA_004154915.1. Lineage (NCBI taxonomy): Eukaryota > Fungi > Ascomycota > Sordariomycetes > Xylariales > Monosporascus > Monosporascus ibericus. Next base: position 13,654 of record QJNU01000014.1, on the reverse strand, counting down.
AATAGACCTCACGTTTTCTCCTCGTCGATGCGCCTAAACTGAGCGGGTACGAGGAAGAGGGGAACCGGCTGCACGTGCGTGTTCCCGCCATGGGTTGCTGACCCCGTCTGGACCGGCGAGGTAGGCGACGACGCATTACGGTCGTATTCCCATGTCATATTCAACTACTACTGAGAGGGGCTGCTAACAGCGGCAGAAAGGTGTTTTTTTTTTTCAATTTAAATTTAAATTTATTTTTATTTTTATTTTAATTTAAATTTAATTTAATTTTATTTTAATTTTTTGGGGCGTCTTGAGATTTGTTTTCACATTGACCGGGATTGGCGCAACGGCATAGCTGGGCATTTCGCCTCGTGTATATATACGGATGGCTTCGAATATGTCTCCAGAGAAATAGGGGATACTCTGTTTGGGATGCTGCTGAAACACTACGGGGTGGCACCTTTTTGCGCATTTCTTAATGCAAGCCGCATATGTCCAGTCACCTTTACCCCGAAGCCCGGGACATTCTGTTACATTACCTCGTAGTCATAGCATGTAAATCCGCCCTCGACGAGGAATTTTGTAACCCGGCTAAACTCGCCCGTCAATTACGTACTTGTCCACCAAAAGAGCACGACAACCGAAGAGACGTCTGTTGAACACAGTTGTGAACAAGAAACGGGGCTCTTAGCTACCGTCCACCCCTACTGACCGCTTGATGGCGGGTGGGCCTTAATATTTGTCTTGACAAGCAAATGCGCAAGTACTTGCAGCAAAGAATTCCAGCCCCCCAAGGAGGTCCCTAGGGGGTCCAGTATTGACGGCAAGATCTTGGAAAGCTGACACAGTCGCGACATCGGTAGCCTTCAGTCGGAAGCAACCACTGCTCAGAAGCCCCTCTGTCAAGACACCAGACATGCAGAAAAGTAGAGCAGCACCTTATAGCACCTCGTCAGTTTTTCGTCAGTGGTCCACGAGAGTGAACACGAGTGCTCTAGATGGGTTCCCGAACAATGGGAAAGCTGCAACTGAACTGCTCCAGGCATGCTGGTTGTGTTGCGCATAAGGGTTCATATTGGCGGCGGCTGAGGCCGAACGATGCAGTTGTCGATTTCTCATGATTCGAGTTGAAGTTAAGGTATTGCATAGTAGTGTACGGGATTAAGGCTTTCCGATTAACTGATAGGGAGGGGCAGTCTGCCTCTGGACGCCTGGGAGGACTGGAGCCACATGCAAATAAGTATTGAGATATTAACTTCACCTCACTGGACGGCTTCAAAACGAGGCCCTTACACAGCAAAATGTGGGGCGCCAACAACGGTTAGGCTATAAACAATAAGTGCTCTTCGACCCATCCCGTCAAGTCGCGTCGGCCGTGATACGGGACAGTCAGTACAGAGATTTGACGGGTCTCGGGCATCGATCTTCAGCCTGGAACGAACTGCAAGTGCGTGGTGTACCAAGGTCTTGAGTCTGAACGGTCATATCCCAGTGGGCGCTTGGAGACTTCGAGCTGACAATGCATGAGTCTGACACCAAGGGAGTTGCCGTTGTCGTCATCATGATCGGCTGCCTTGCATGGTCGCCTCGATGAGCAGCAGCGGCGCGAGACTTAAAGTAGACTCACATTGTTCTAGGGGTAATGGCGAGCCCACAGATCACGCAAATGTTGGTAAAGCGGGTGTTGAAGAAAAGCTCCGAGGTATCTAAATCAACCCACAGAGAGGTGAGGAGTAAGGGGCAGTCCGCAACAAATCCTCCTTCGTCGAGTCACTTGGGCGAGGCAAGGGATGAGAATGCAAATTATTCGCGTATAGCTGGCGGAGGCAGACCACCGGCGGTCGAAGGTGGCCCTTGGAGTCTGAGGTATATTGCATTTCATACCAGTCGGTAGTTTAAGGTATTGGTAGGCGTTCAGCGACCGATGCTGCAGCTCGGATTTCTGTATGATGCGGATAACTCCGACCCCCTAACCGGCACTGCAACGACATGAATGCGGCAGGTCGTCAAAATCCAGTCTTGTTTCGCCTCTCGGTTCCGGTCCTAGGGAGATGGAGAGTTCGAGTTGTCGGGCCCATGGGGAGTTGGGAAAGAAACAGGGGGGTCACAAATAAGGGCTGATTGCGTGTTCGTAATGGAACGGCCGGAGGCGATCTGAGGCCCAGGGTCACTGACGCCTCGCACTAGGTCGATACTACTAGGGATGCCGGGCTTTTACGTTAGTGCAGAAAACTTGGGCGCGAACCGACTGTTGCGCTTGTTTCTCAGCTCCTTCCTGCGTAAAAAAAAAAAAAAAATTACTCGTAATACCACTCCGGGGGGGTTAGGGAGTCATGTCCGGTGGCGCGCGATAGTTTAAAGTTTCAATGATTGGTAGGCAAGACTTGCGCCATCGGTTTAGGTTGACGACACCCACTGGGCTACTTTGAGGACATCCGAACCCTGAGGTAACTTTCCTGGTCATCAACATATTTCGGCCTCCATCGGATGTATTCGAGACTCTGCTGTTCTTACGCAGAGAGGCCTATCCCGCGTGTCGTAATCCGCTATTGGAATGAAACGATATTATTTGCTGCTCCAATTCCTTTTAATAATAGAACTTCGTCCTATCGTCAGCTAACTCGAAGTCAATCTGGAAGACAGTAGCTGCTGTAAATCCCATAAAATATTTGTGGGACTCTACTTCTTAACCTCATAGGGGAACAACTGGCCTTGCGGACGCAACTAACAGGAAATACCCCTACGTATTGTATAGACTTTTTTTTTTTTTAATTTCATGTACGGACCTAGGTACTATAAAGTTCGATTCTTCTCCACACTTTGGTACCGAACTTCTGGTTGATATGCAGAGCTAACATTGAGAGAAACACCATGATGAGATCGATCACTGGGAGACGCCCAAGGTTACCGCCATGAAGGATCTGAGGGGTCAAACGTCGCCCAGGCGAAAACGGAAAGGGAATCTCGGAGTGATTCTCGGTTCAGGAGGTCCCATGAGAGCGATCCAACATAATACTACGTCTATGTACATCTCGCTTTGGCGAGCTTACCGATAGAGCCGCTCGGATATGAGTGCCACGGCAGCCATCATGGGAGGATGAAAATCGCACCCTATCCCTCCGTCAGTCACTTCCGAAGCCTGGTTCCAGGAAGTAAGATCATGCCGGCTAGGCACATATACATAACAATGCAAACCAAGTCTTCCGGCCTCTATGTTTAGATGTCACCGGGCGTCTAGGACAAGCACCCACCTGACGGTGGGGCATAGAAGCAGAAGCTATGTACGTCTGTATGCTCGCCTGGCGGTAAGTCCGGGTAAAGCAGCGTCTCGGACGGCTTCACTTGATGCGCATAGTCTGCGGTTCCAAAATAGTCTCGCGATGTGGCTTAGTATGTGGCATCTCAGGGTGGCGACGCCCAATGAGCCTCGCTTCTCGCGCGGCTCGCTACAGAAACACAGCGCGATACGGCATGTCAGCATATTGATTACTCGTATAGCAACAAGTCGTTATATCAGTCACTGCGTGCCTACCACACCTAGGTTGGGCGTCCAATCCGCGATTTGAGACCCTTGTTATAGATAATGCTGGCGCCACCTCATGACGTTGTAAACATTTCGAGAGCGAACAAGCAATGTTTGCATCGTCTACCGTCGGCCGGATAGCGAGGCTGATCTCGGACTATGAAAGAGTGGGCTCTGAGAAAGGTGGTGCGTACCGAAAGCGGCAACATCCGGAGGACATACTTAATTGGTCAAGTTTTGGTGAGTATGGCGGTTAACCTGGGCCTCGGAAGATCGAAAAATTTGAAGTCTGGCGGTGGTACTTGCATTATTGGATAGCATCCTCTCTTTGATGACTGGACTGCCACTATTATCTTCTGCAAAGTAGCTTTCGCAGGTACGCAGACAAGTGCCACCCCTTGGAAACGCCGAAGTCTGGCCTTCCTTTGCATTCCATTTTCGGCAAAACCCGTGACGTAGCTAAACAAGAGATCACTTCGTATCCGCTGGCGGGCCCAAGACGTCAGTACTAAGTAAAAATTGGTGGTGCTGACGCCTCATGGCCATCTAGAGGATACGTCGTGTTGGTTCAGCAAATTGCACACTCCCAGACGAGAGACGGGCAACCTAGCTCTTAACGGCATTAGCCCGAAGCGAACCACACAAGAGAGCGACGCCCACTAATAAGCGGTTGTAAACAACAAAAGATCTGATCCCGACAAGGAAGCGAGGTATTCCTGTTTGTGGCGCCTCTTGGGAATGATACCGGAGACGGCTGAGTGCCCGGGTGCGTCCTTGGATGATATCGGTCAATCAATCCATTTGCGTGTTAAATAATGATCCCACGCTGGATTCCAAGGCGCTAGTGTAGTGCATACAGCCAGGACTTACTGAGTCAACTCACACTTGAATCCCATTGGATCAATCAGAATTTGGAATATACTATCGAGAGCGGAGAGCACAGCGTCGCCTAGGCATGCCTGGCATTGTAGACCGTCAAAGGGCGTGTACAATCACCTACGTAAGTCACCCATGCCCCTTAGAATCCCCCTGCTGTCGCTTTGGGCTGCGTAGAGCCTGCATAATAGCCATAAGCCTGTGTGCAAATGTGTCTTGTCTTATCAGGATTGAGGGTGGGCTGGATCACCAGCCAGTCACAACTGATCTCGAAATTGCACGACAAACAGGGTGGAGAAATCCTACCGAGGAAGCCAAAATGCCTCCCACCTCGATATCGGGGACCGTGGAACCGCTGATTGAGCCACCCTTTTTATATAGGTACCTCCATATGAGTCCGTGGTAGGGAGGCATGTGCCTGTTTGCCCAGATCCCTAACACCTCTTACTGGGTACTACGAATACATACATACATGTGTACTGAGCATATAGGGGGCAATATGCATGGATGCTAACAAGCCCCGCCCTGCTAAACCCGCCAAAGCCAAAGCCCCCCTCCCTCGCAAACACCAAGGGCACAAGCCAACCATCAAGAAAGTGAAGAGAGTGTCTCTCGGCGGCACTATCACGCATAAGTGCGCATCATTCAGCATCACTCGCCCTCCACCAACCTGGCAGAAGGCAGAGACAACCTAGTTCGGAAGAGGCAACGCCAGGCTAGAGTTCTAGTCCTAAAACATGATGAGTCCTCATTATTCGACGGCCTCCTTCCAATGGTAGGACATGATCACGATCAACCACAAATTTTGGTCACCTTGCAGCGGGCAAGGGCCTTCTCGGTATGCTGATGCCGTTTGAATTCGAGATGCCGAATCATGAGCCCCCTCGTTTTCACTCCTTGCGTCAAATCAGCAGGCATCTATTACCAAGGCCGAGGGCCGAGCGACACCAGACGCGAGGGAATATCCTCTTAAGAATGATTCAACGAAAGAGGTCCTGCCAGAGTAGGTATGCTCGGGATACCAACCAACTTTCGGCCGCTTGAGATTAGAAGTCCTAACCTGCCTGCTTGTACAAGTGTCTCTGATCTGTCTAGCTGATATGTCATTTTACCACCCCTATGCCACCAACTCCGAGGCCACTGCATCAAAGCCTGCAGCACGTAGTATAAAAGGATGGCACTACTATATGTATGGACTCACCGCGATGCGACGAGGGCCCATTGGCCTACGCCTCTTTTCGCAAGAATGCGATTGATTGGATGCGTTCTATCGCGTCAGCCAACAACCGAGAGAAACCTACATACGTAGCCTACATACATATATTCACACACTTACCTACCTGTTCCATGTTTAGGTAGGGAGTTAGGCACTGTAGTTAGACCACCGCAGCACAGATCGTCAATGCCGACAACGAAAACCGTACGTGCTTAGGTGTCAACAGACAGGGACATGAAGAATCTAGGCCGCACCTAATCAACTTCGGGCAACTGCGCCCCCCAGCCCAACGAGACAGACTTTTGGATTCCATTTCCCGGTCTTCCTGTCGGCTGACTACGCAACATCCAAGCGGCGAGCTGTGTACTGTCCACCACCAAATAACTCAATCATACATTTGGTAGACAAGACAACGGCGTGCCTCCTTGAAAGGTTGGCCAATCCGGGACGGGAACCGGACCCGGCCACACTTGCTTCAGCCTACATAGCATTTGAGACATGACATTTCATGAACCATGTCGCACCGTTACCTAGCAGGATTCGGCGTCTGCTGTAGGGCGCCATTTCGGCATTTTGGATTTGCGGTGTGTTTGGTACATTAGTGATTAAATGCCCTTGCACCATGTATGCAACCAGTTATAGTTGCCATGCAGACACAATACCCCCAATTATCTTATCTCTCCCTCCAGGTCAGGCGAGTTCCCAGCTTAAGATATGAGGCGCAACAGCTGTTTTACCATGAATTGGAGATTATACATTGGCTAGGCATCTGCTCACCGGTTTTGTTTATTGGTTGTGTTTTGAGTAGACAGTCGTCATCCATATTCGCGATGGGAACTCCGGGTTCGCCGGCCTAAGTGAACTAGGTTAACCCACTTCTCGCCGGACCGGTTTTAGCGGGCGGTGGAGATAGGCGCATTATTAGTGTGAAGTAAACGATGATGTTCGCCACTATAGCGTATTCCGGTGATCTACAGGCTTCATAATCTCATCATCTCTTGGAAACAGCGAGAATGCATGAGCTTCCTCCCCCTGCTGCGGAGCAGCGGAGCACCTTTATTTTTGGTGCAATTTCGAGCGTTTTATTCCTTGCCAGGTGCAAGGCAAGTCAGCCGCGACACAGAGCACGCGGCAAGGATCCCCACCTCGAATTTTATGTACTATTTCCTAGAGCGGTACCAGGATTGAGGAGTCTGCAGGCCTTCTCATTGTAATCATCGTTACCGCCCTTCGCCAGTCACCTACTGGCCGGTGGGATGTCCAATCGCCTGCGGCCTTAACGGATCCTCTTGACGCCTGTTCCCCGAAAGGAAAACAGCAAATTGCGAATCACCGTGATGATGAAACACCCCGAAAGCTGCCGACCGGGGCTTGTGCCAGATAGGGCGCGCTACAGTTCACTTGGTTGGATCAAACAAGCGATCAGCCGGCAAGTACGTCCGATTCACGCTGACATACAACCAACCTGGATTGGCGCAACAAATAATACAAGCTACTACAGACCTCCCCTATCTTAAGGTGCGGTAGGTAGTGTCCCGACAGGGCGAAGGGGACAGGGCATATTAGAAATACCTGAGACGTACGCAGCAGCATATAGCCTGTACCTGCCTGTAAGCCTATCTCGTATTCAGGGGCTTGTTTAGGTACGTCGCCCTATTTCCCTAAACGCTGCAACTGAGCGAAACCATTGAAGTCTCGAACGATAACATCATCTTACAAGGAGACACACATTGTTACCTTTACCCGGAGAACCTAATCATCACGGGTTTCGGACGGAGCAGAATGCGAGTGCCGGGGCCCACTGATCCAAGGGCGCACGGAGTTACACTGGCAACTCGCTGGCAGACATGAGAGTATGTACCAGCATAGGGTTTACTACATTAGGAGTTTAGCGAACGGAACAGTTTAACGGACAAGGCGAATGACATGCTTGCACCTCCGATAGCGTCCACAATGGGATTCATGAGCCAACAGCACTTGAATCCACAACTGATGGTCCCGTTTGAAAGCGACAATAAGCAACTTCTGAAGGAATACTAGAGTAATGATGACAGGAAGCTGATCGCACCCGGGGGGGTTTTCGTAATCGATCTGCGTTCTCAGCAAGGTAAAAAGAGGAAGGCCAAGGTCGTCTCCATATCCTTCTCAGGGCTTCTTACACCTTACATGTACCTACGGGCAGAGTAGGCTGGGTTGGTACCAGATGAGCATTAAATAGATCGAATATGATAGCTTGTGTAAGAAGTATTTATCCGTGTACGCGTAGGCAAGGTTCTGCTTATATATAGGCATTTTATTTACATTTGATCTTGCCTACAGCCGGGTGTGTGGTGACTAGAGGATTGCACGCGAAATGACACCAAAGGAGTCTAGGCTTTCCATTTAATCGAAAACGACTCGTCCTTCTGACATTACTAAGGTACCCCTCACTGGATTTTTTTTGGGAATTTCTCGCCTCGCCGGCCTCCCTTCCCCATATACAGCCTACGGTAGAACGTAATATCAGCCGTTTCATTATTTCTCATACTTTAGCTCCAGATGGTGACGGATATGCTTGATCCTCCTTGGCGATAACGAGGTAGATCGTTCCGACATTTAAGTCAAGAAAGGGGTGACGATGCATCGTCATGGATTGTAACATGCACCACACATCTACGTCTCAGTTGATGTCGATGCTGACCAGAACTCTGGGAGACGATGCTACGCCGTCAATTGTAATCCTATTTGACAATAGCCCCTTGAGCCATATCGCTATTCAAAGTGGTTAACGGCTATCTTACCTGTATTACGTTGTGGTCCATGTCATTTGCCTGAACTTTAAGCACTTAACGAAGACCTAATATAGAACAGTGGACAGTTATACAGTGTTTCTGTGCGTGTGTGGTGAGTGTACCATGGGGCTAGCTAGGTGAGATACGAGCACAGTCCGCTAGTACGGCTATTGCACCGTATTTAGGAGAAGGCTCTGAGGCTTGGCTCATGCTGGTTACAATCAAACCAAAATGGTCTCAGGATACAACTCAACCCACTTAGAATCATACACCACCAATCAGGCCAATTGTCGAACAACAACCTCTCCCCAGTGAGGAAAGTGGGATGCTAACGCTAGGCTGCGTATTATGAGTGGCTTCCCCCTTCCACGCTATTAGCCTCAACCTGTCACCGAGCAGGTACCTCAATTCTCGCAATGTCCCTGCTTTCATTCTCGCAGTCAGACGCAGGAGATAGTACTACCTAGTACGTGATCGTCTCTTCCCCACTATAAGCTCCTTTGCTCCTTTGGCATGTAGTGAGCATGTGTCCATTTACTCAGTACTGGACTGCATGTACCCGCTAGCAAGCACATCCAATAGCATTCTAGACTTGTCATAACTAAACACACACCCTCGTCGGTTTAAGTTTCCAGCCTGATCTGGCGTCCCACTTTGAAAGGCACCAACCTCCATTTTTTCCCAGGCTATTCAATCATTCAACCTCATCATCATTCATCCTTTTGACTTTTTTCACTCTTCAACCCCAAGCCCATCCACGCATCCCAAGCATCCATCCATGTCCGCATGCGCGGCTTGGAACCACACCGCGGTTCCATGATGTCCGGGTCCCAGCGCCTGTTACTACTGTAGGATGCAGTTCACGGTCAGCGGTTTGGTTGATGAGTGGATCATACCTAATCGTAAATCGATGATCATGTGAAATGGGGGTGACGGGAAAGTCAGGCGTGGGTTGCCCGCCTACTTCACCCATCCCCCATTACGCACTTGCGCACACAATACAAACGCATACAAGGGCACACACGTACGTACACACTTGCACATACGAGGTTTGGAAATGGTAAGTACCGTTGTACATTTCTCCGTCTAGAAATCAACTCCTGCCAACGCCCAATGGCAAGCCGAGGCCAATCCCAATCCGGTCATGGAATAATCCCCCCATTTCGTATCCAAGAACGAACAATACCTACGATATGTAACTTCGTAGCTCCTGCTCTTATTGTTTTATATTACTTATTCTTAACCTAATACTCCTAAGTTCAAGCTATACCCGTCTTCAGTATTAAGCAGCTATGGAACAAAAGGGACGTGGTTTTAACGCTCTCGGATAAGTCACTGTTGATCATCTAGACGAGTCTCTATTTCTCCCCTCTCTTCTTACAACGTCTTCCCTCAATAGTTATCATCATCAAGAAAGGACAAGACGAAGAACGATTTACTTGACGAAGGCAGAGTTTGCCTTCACTCTGCTTTTCTTTTCCCAATCGGACCCATTGACCCCTGGAGTTGCAGTGTCTTAGCCTTGCACAACTGACGAATGGTACCTCGGACCGGGAACCTACCACCATCACTACTTCTAACCGGGGTCCTCGGTTTTATGTGGTTCAAAAATCCCGGGGCTGTGTTGAAGCGCCTACTTTGGATCGTGTCCTGCACTCCACATAGCACGGCCGAATATATCATCAAGAGGTAATAGTCGACCTGGTCTAGGGTCCAATTGGTATCAAGTAATCCTGATACCTGATACTTGATACTTTACTTCATAGACAACGGCCACTGGCATTCGACAGGGCCCCACCAGCTGAGGTGCATAACTCCTAGAAACGGAAATAGCAGAATTGCCAACGTCTGGGTGTTTCCTTCCTCGTTGACCTCAAGGAAACAAAACTGCTGTCATCCATCTTCTCTTTTCTTCTTTAAATCGAGTATGGTCAATTGGGGGATGACTGGCCGAACCAACAAGCATCAGCGCTTATAACAACATCCATTACAGCTTTGGGAGGAAGTGGTGGAACTCAGTGCCTGCAACTGCGAACGGAACTGCTCGCCATTTGGCAACCGCCCTTCGCGAACGCCTCGTCCGGTGAATCGAGCAATCTTTGCTATCGCCTACGACACCTCGCTACACCTTGTTTTAGGTCACCTCGTGCAAGACTATCGTCAGCCACGCCGGACGTCTCGGTTTGATGCACTTGGATCCCTCCTTCCCGACGACTCATGAGCTTGGTCACCCAATGTCTTCTACCGCCGTCCACGCCAGTTTTCTGCCGTCTTCTCCATTTCCAGTTTATTCGGCAGGTTATCCGCGACGACGACAAGTCCCTCCCCCTCTTGGCCTCCAAAAGGTGCAGGAGAGCGCACTGGTTGCTGAAGCTGCCCTTCAGAGGGGTGGACTTCGAACGCCACCGGCAGACGACAATATGAGCATGGCGTATTCTAGCGCCATGCTATCCAACACGTACGACAGCCATGTTTCTCTGGCGAGACAACCGCCGAACGTTCTTGCTCAACCAAGCCGGAACGCCGTAGTCCTTTGTGACGCCCTAAACCAGTTTCCGAGAGTTGAGCAGCAGCAGCCGCAACAACACGGCCAGTACCAGCATCAGTTTTATCTTCCTCCAACCTTCGGGTCTCAGCCTCCCTCGGCCTCCTCTCGGCATTCGACTCGACCCTCTACCCCTTCGTCGACATGCACCATAGCTGCGCATTCTGAGGGAACCGTCTCTAGGAGAGACTCAATGATGGTCACGCATAACCTGCAACTACCGTCGTGTATCAGCCCCAATGGAGGAACTTTGGACGAATTCGCCGCAACGGTATGTGCTCCATGCCGCATACCCCGGAAGTGTTGGTTGAGACGATCAACGATGCTAATGCAGTTTAGATGACCTGTTTCTTCTGGTTCGAGACGATGGATACGATTCAAGCCGCCGAACGACTCGGGGATCGCCGGTCTTTGGAACCCATTCCTCCATTGTCCAGCCACAGCGAGCCCTGTTCTGCGTACCTCAAATGGGTCAACACCATCCTCTCAACTACGCAGGTTACTCAGAACGTCATCCTGCTAGCCCTGTTGTTCGTCTACAGGTTAAAGAAATCCAACCCGAAAGTTAACGGGAATCCGGGGAGCGAATATCGTCTCCTTACCGTGGCATTAATGCTCAGCAATAAGTGTGAGTTTAGTTACCTGACGGTAATAAATGGAATATTTCTGACGAAGTGGCATTAGTCTTGGATGATAACACCTATACCAATAAAACCTGGGCAGAAGTTTCATGCATACCGGTCAAAGAGATCCATGTCATGGAGGTGGAATTCCTGAGCAATATGCGATACGGCCTTTTGACATCCAAGGAGCAATGGCAGGAATGGCTGCAAAAACTGACCTGCTATCACGAATACTATGAGAGGGCAAAGATGGAGAAGAAACTCCGCCAGGCTCCGCCTATGCCAGTGCATGTGCCGTCACCCACCCACAAAAGATTTACTCCGCCTCTGCCGTCGCCGACGAACATCATGCTGCCCTCGAGTATCCATGGGCCAACTGCACCGGTTATGGCATACTCGTCCAACTCTGCGCTGAACACTATGCCGCAAAATTGGCATCCATCATATCAGCCGTCTCCGACAGTGCCGGCTACGACGGTTTCCCCTCACGCGGCCCGACCTAGCCAGGGAGTTGCGCGGAAGCGGAGTTTAGAAGGCGGGGAACAAATGGAGCCGGCACCGAAGAGAATCCCGCGTCAGCCACCGCACGCGGTCGTGCCATCAAACAGACAAACACCCACAACCGGCGGGGACCTGACGCGCCTCCCGATCCCACATCTCACCCTGGATACTTCTCAAGCTATACAATCTCTCGTGCACCCGCCCCAACCAACTTATCCGACTCAACCAACCCTGTCGCTTCCTCCCCTCGGCCCAGGCATGAGGGCCATGTCTACAGTATACCCCGCGGTGACGACGACTTGGACCCCACAAGGTGCCATAATGGCTACATGCGGACCGCAGACGCCGTCCTTTACGGCACCGTCGAATTATACCACCCCTTCGAGGCGACAAAGCCCTAACAGTCTGACTGCGCTTGCTTCGTCCCCACTGGGCGAGCCATTCGGTACTCACACGCCGATATCCAACTCGCCCTCGGTCTACCTTCAGCAGCGAGCCAGTCCGTATAAGCCAGTCCGTCGCGTAAATACTCTTCTGTACCCTCCGCCGTCGATGCCGCTTTCCGAATACCATATGGGTTCATCACAAATGCATTACCAGCCGATTGGTCGACGAAACGACGTTCGATCGGGAATCGTACCCGAGTTCGTGGGTGGATATGCCAGCTCGCGACCAGTCAATCAAGCTCCACCAAATCACATATACTGATGGTGGTATCTGCTTACCGATATCCTGCGGAAACTGGGCTACCTTTTCCCCAGCTTCTTTACTGTACGAATCCGTCTATTGTTTTCGGAGGACGTTTCTCAGCACGTGACATGCATGGCCTGCGGCGTTGGGAGGTACAGGTTTCACAGTCATACGACGCTAGGAGTTTTCTCATTTGTTTTTCAGGTCGGTTGTTCTGCATCAGGAAGGCGTTTGGCGACATGAACTCGGCGTATATCTACGTGCATACCGAGAGGGCAAGGTTTTGATTTGACGATGCATTCACATAAAGGGAAAAGATTCCGGACAGTAAAAGGCACCATTGGCTGTACAAGATACCGGATACGCGGTTTATGGGCGGGGCTCGACAATAATCCGTTGCACCGCTTAGTTTAGATACCTAGATACATGGTTTGTCAGCGATGACACGACATACCATAATATGAAGCGCTTCCGACAGTTGAAGCAAAATTTCGCTTCCGAATATCCATAATTGACGATGCAGAATACTAGTAACTTAGGGCGTTAGCTATACGTACAACACCTTGTTCAAGGTACTACAATGATAACCGTACTGCACATTAAGAAGATGACGTCCTTGGCGGGGGCAGGGGTCAGGGTTCGAGAATTTAAACGCTAAATCCCTGGCACTAATCCGTAGCCGAAGTACTTGGTAAAATCGGCTAGTTTCTTTGACCTTTACTAAGCTGAATGCTCCGTGCGAGACTTGGCAATGTCCCGCGGAGTCCTGAAGCCTTGCAGCCCTGGCTTTTAACCTGACCTTATCGCCAACCTTATCATTAACCGTATCGCCAGACCTTATCCCCAATGATACAACCGAACGAACCTAACATAATTAATCTTAATTAACCTTGCCTTGGACGCCCTGACTCCGGATGTAAGAGGGGG
>QJNU01000130.1:0-145424 GCA_004154915.1 Monosporascus ibericus | reverse complement strand
AAGAAAGACAAGAAGAAAGACAAGAAGAAAGACAAGAAGAAAGACAAGAAGAAAGACAAGAAGAAAGACAAGAAGAAAGACAAGAAGAAAGACAAGAAGAAGGACAAGAAGAAGAAGCAAAAGGAGAAGGAGCACACTCTCTGTTGGAAGAGCTTCGACTTCGCCCTCGATAAAGAAAATAACCTAAAGGGCTCTGAGAGTTGGGAGTTTCGAAAGAACGCCTCGGTTCTTTATGGGCCCCACGAAGTCCTCCAAACACTACCAAAACCACACCCAGACACTTCGTATGTCTGCTTTAGTACGGGAGATCCATTTCACTGGGTGGCCCCCCATAAAACCTCTAAACACCACCAAAACCGCACCCAGAAAATTCCTGGCCACTATTATGAGCGTGCATCCTTAATGAAAATGGAACTGCCAATTGAGACGGATGCAGGGATACCAGGAAAATGCGGCTCCCCGCTATGCTCCCTCGGGAAATTTAAGGGTCCAAAAACTAAATTGAGCCCGCTAAACTGGGCCTAGAAGAGTCCGGGGTATGATGGATATGGGCGGACCCGGTTCTCTGGTACCACCCCTAGGAATACAACTTGGTCTATTATTTAACCCCGCAGAATCACTGGGTGCAAACTTGGGTAGGGGCCCCGCTAAAGTGCGCGAAAGCGGTTATCTAGATAGGTACCCAGAAACGAGAATGCACCCGCTAAACTGGGCCCGGAAAACTCCCAGGTATAATTTGCATAGGCGGACCCGGCTCGGTACCACTCCCAGGAATGCGATCCTGCGGGCGAAAGCGTCGCAACTCCTCAGCCGGGGATGCCGTTCCAATTAGGAGTAGCTAGGTAGGACGTTCCTCCTCGAAATCCACCATAGCGCCCTTGCAAATCCGCTCCGCCCGGCCTGTACACGTCTTCAAGCCTTGCGGAGATAAGCTGGCTTCGCATTCAGCACCACGCTTCGGCTTCGTCGGACAGTCCCTCGCTATATGACCGTATTCATAGTGCAAAGCGGCTAAACCCTATTGTCCTAGGCAGACTTATCCCACCACTGTCGCTTCGTGTTGTGGTTGTTTCCTCCGGATCCTCCCGACTGCTTCTTGTTTTCCCTGCCTCGAAATTCGGCGACGGAGTTGTCATACACCTGATTAACCGTTATGGTTGGGTGTTGACGAAGCGCTCCTTTCATGCGACCCTTCCAAGCGGCAGCAGCAGCGCCATCGTGATTACGGTCCCGGATGAGTTGATGATCATGGTGACTAGGTTCCTAAAGTCGACCACATGGTCGAGAGCGGTCTTCTCCTACTTGACTAACTGCAGCTGGGTCCAGAAGTTCATTTTCTGATCGATACCTTTCGCTCCATATTAGCCTCCAATACTTTGATCGTCTCGGTTCTTTTCGTGAGACCGCTATCTGACAGATGTGCTACTAGGTGCCCTCACGCCGAGCCTGCCGTTCATGAGCGGCGCCTCGAATGCAGCAAGAAATAGGTGGGTCGGGATGTCAAATAGGGTCAAAGGTGCTAGGAGACGGAACCAGAATATGCTACCATGTCGGCAAAATGTTGCAATCTGGGGTGCTGCTCTGAATTGGGAACAGCTAGATAGGGGTTTTCTCCTCGGCTGATATAGCCTAGACCCTGCTGTTCGTGTAAGCCTGGGGCCATAATAAAGCCCTTTTAACATATCCCCGCATAATTCCTGGGTGCAAATTAGCAATGGCCCCTGCTAATCTGGGTGCACGTCCGGTATTTTGGTTGCACTTATTTTATCCGCACTTACCAAATATTATTATTTAAGCGCTTCATTCCGATTGACGACTTACTAACAGGGAAACCTTTTTTTAGAATGCGCCCGCTAATCCGGGCCGAGAAAAGTCCTGGGTATGATTTGTATGGCGGAACCGGGTCTCTGGCACCACTCCTAGGAATGTGATTTTGTTATATTGTTTCGCCCCGCATAACTCGTGGGTGCAAATCTGGTAGGGTCCCTGAATATCTGGGTGCACCTCCCGTATAATTGGTCGCAGCCACCTTATCCGCACTTACCAATTAGTGTTATTTGGGCGCCCCAGTCCCATTAACGACCTACTAAACCGGGATTTCTTAAAAAGGCCAAGAGCTAGGCCGAGTCCCGGCTCAGCGGCTACTGAAGTGGTGTAGGGTGCAGTATGGGTGCAGCTGTAGCTCTGCAGCGTCTCTGCAGCTTTGCTGCAGCTCTGCTTCTAGCTGCTTCCATTCATTTCGCCGGTGGGCTCCAATAGAGCGACATCCAGTGGGTCGGCGACGGTCTATAAAGTTCTGACCTGGCAACTTTTGTATGTAGTCTTCTAGAGAACCAAGGCACGCCCGACAATTCCTTTTCCCAAGCAACCAGTCAAGATGTCCTACATACATCAGCTTCGATAAGCCCCGTCCCAATTCACTACAAAGGAGCGCTCAGACAGTGTGAGGCGGGGATGTGTCGCCCGCTAAACTGGGCCCTGAAAAGTCCTGGGTATGATTTGTATGCGCGGACAAGGTTCTCTGGCACCACCCCCAGGAATGCGACTTTGTCAATCCGGGGAACCCTGTACCGGCCATATTAGGCCCGTATAAAACAGGGGGCTGACCCTGACATAATCGTAGCCCGAGCTGGTACTGCCTAGGATTCCACGACCTCCCTTGCGCTGACAGCGACGTCGCCAGCTTCTACTCTTTAAGGAGTGACCTCAACTCAAGCGAGCGCAGCTGAGCTTACACTTCGAGGTAATTAGCGCATGAAGCTTGTATTGACCATAGAGAAGAGCTGGTAGATCTCCGTATGCCCTTGCGGTTGTGCCGGACGTCACTTAGGGCTTCCTCGCGTATCCATTCCATCTCTTTCGTAGCTCAGGCCCGGACGTTTCTCGGCCTGTTGTTGTAAGCCCCTCGCATCTCGCAATAGGCGGACCCTGCAGTTTGTCATAGCGACAAGGAAGGACTAGTCGATTGGCGGCGATTGATGGGGTAGGGAACAGGGCACCTGAAACGCATCGAGCGGTGCACTGGCAACAGCGATGACTCTTCGCTAAAGGTATATTGAGGGTTTCCCTTGGGGCATGGTCGTGGATTGCCGAGAGGTCTACAGAACTTAGTCTCATGCAGAAATATCTTCGGAGGAGCACCTGTCAAGGGCACACGTCTCAGGAGCAACCCTATGGTAACACCTATCCACGAGGGTTTCAATGACATCGAGATCCTAATTACCATAGACATCTTGTCTAGCCCATTCTTTCTTAGAGACTTCCAAAAGGCCACTACGTACCAACACCTTCCCTAGCACGGAAATACGTCGTACCCCAGGAAGTCGGAATCTGCAGCAGAATTGACAGCCACGACACCTCCGGGCCTTATTTTGGTGGGGTTTTGCAATTATTTAGGCTCCGCCCTGAAAGTCGGAATCTGCAGCAGAATCGACAGTCAGGAAATCATTGGGTCTCATTTTGGTAGGGTTTGGCAACTCTCCGGGTTCTACCCCAGGAAACCTAAAGCTCCACCAAAACAGCGCCTAGGAAACTCCTGGGGGTTGACGTCTCCTTTCCCAGGCGTCTATAGAACAGGTACAGCTTTCCGAAGACGCCGTGGTCTGGGCTTCCACAAGCTACATGAGCCTTCCCAAGGCGCTACCCCAGAATCGCATACCCGCCGGCGAGCCCTGTTACGGTTGCTATGGTGGTGATGGCTCGTCCGCCACAGCTTAATTGTATGTAGTGGGGGAGCCGGGCCAACAGGTCTTACCTTCTTCTTCCCTTCTCCCTCATCTGTAAAGGGGCTTGTAACGGGGATTATGATTGAGCCTCGCCCGTAGGTGAGTGCCGTGCCACATAAGACTTTGAATAGAAAGGGAGCACAAGTGTCGAATGCAGGGATTCTAAAGGACTGCTAGGGAAAGCGGAAGAATAGCGAACACAAGCACGCAGCAACATGGAGGAAGAGAGAGTCTGATGGATTTCTGAATGGAAAACGCGCCATATCCGACGGTGTAGCCATGTCTACACATGACCAACTTATGTTCGTTGCTCATCATTCCTGACATATCGCTCATCGCGCTCATCGCACTCACTGCTATATCTCACGAGCCAAGTGCAACCAGCACGATCTAAGACTACGGCGCTAGCGGAAGCGCTAAAGCCGAAAAGAGTGGTCGAAACGAGTTGCCACAGAAACTCTTCCAGACTTATTGCTACTTTGTACGAGGGTGCCGACGGGCCCCATGTGGCGATTCTGAGTAGACCACTAGCTCCGGCTCAAACTCTAACTCAACGTCGACACCGAAGGCCGCCCCCATGGAAGCATCGTGATGGAAGTGAGTGTAGAACAACGTTTGACTTCGCGGCCGCAGAGCCCATGCTGATCGTAGATCGTATACGCGCCACTCGCTTTTGGAATTGGCGAGGGCACCTATCAGAGGGAGAGGCGTACCTCTTCGGCTGGCAAGCTATGCCGCTGGAGATCCCACGTCGCCGACTTCGGCAGAACAAGATTATAGAAAGCCTTCACCGACACTGGTTAGCCAGATGCCGGGCGGCAGAGGACCGGATGCTACAGTCACGTATAGTCCCTACCTAACTACACCGTCAAGCGTTCGAGCACTTTATATAAATTCCTAAAAACGTGGACATGGCATCATTGAACATCGACGCTGATAACAACGAGATTTCCGGCTCAAAGCAACTGTTGACGTGTAGATAGGGCAAAGCAGCATGCTGTGTTTTCTCCTCCTTCCTCGGCCCCTGTACGCCTGGCCATCTGCGAAGGATCCAGCAAGACGCAGTAACCGATTGGAACCGACGTGGCAGGTGCACTGTCGAGAACCGCGGCGACGGCTACAACTCTAGACATCCGACTATATGCGTCCCTGGACATGAACAGAAGTATAGCGACATCTCCTGAGGACAGTGTTGGAAAGTTAGAGACCACGAGGTAAAACGATGCTCAGCCTACCTTTTTGCTTCCATATTTATGAAAGTCATGGATAACGGGAGAGTAGTCGCGGACGGCAGTGTAGATACACACCTCATCTTCTGCCATCCGATTCGAACCGAATTGCACTCGCCGCCCTCGCGAAAGCTTGAAAAAGACGAGTCATTTTTTGGATATGTTGTCAAAGTAAAGGCTGAAACCTTCTTATTTTGCTACCGTGCCGGGCGTCCTCGCAACGGTGTGTATTCAAGCCGAGCCCCCGACACCAAGATACGGGACTAGACTGAACGTCAATTCACGGTCAACGTTCCGTATCCCATCACACAAGACCAATAAGAGTCTGTTCATCCCGAAACACGTCCGCAATCGGTCTTGGCTCTGGCGGGAAAGCTCTTCAATGGGACTCCTATCATTCTGGTCGGCTTCGGCATCCCGTCTGCAGGCCAGCGCTTGACCGCCTTCCAGGTTTAGGACACTTGTCGCTCTTACGCGACAAGGTGGACTGAACTTGCGGTTCTGCTTCAAAGACTGCGGCCGCCCTAGGACTTCCATAGACTAGATAGGTCTCCCGCGGCACATATCTTAGCCATTGCTTCTGCATCTGCAACATCACAATTCCATAGTGAATGCACATCATCATCACCTTTCTCCCATTGCAGAGTCCCCGCAACAAAAAGACACTATTAACTGGAAAGGCGACCATCTTATGCGCTTTGGCGATCAGGTTCCGCAGGTCGCCGTTCTCGAAGAACTGGGGCACGATGAAGTCCTTCTGGCCGTAGGACCAGCCCCAAGAACGTGACACACAGTTGTGGCGAAGGTGAAAAGCGTAATACCCATTTTCACCAGGATCCGAATATCTGGTTGGCCTGGCCGAATCTTGGGCAGCTATCGCCAGGCTTCAGGTACGGAATCGTTATGATTCTCCGGCTTCCGCGAGCTTGTACTCTACAGAGTCTGAGATATCATGCTCGATAACGAGACCCGAAATCCCATGGAGGACCAGGTCTCGATATGCGCCTTTTCCTAGCGCTAAAGCCAAGGCGGATTGGTAATTCAGGCCTGGTTGTCGAAGACGTCCGCGACTGAGGAGTCTGGGACGTTTGCGTATGAGAGAGCAGAGTGATAACTAGTTAGTATTTTCGTCTCACTCGCATTCCTCAAGGGCATCAACCACGGCAACGGGATGTCGACATTCCAAGTTTCTCAAAGTGTCTTTGACAGAGGTTCGAGGATAAGCTTCCCGGCCTGCTCCCGCCTCAACCTTCCACCGATGTCAGAGTTAGCGTCAATGTCATTCTCAAAGTACGGTGCAATCGCTTACTCTTTCCCGACCAGCTGAGTAGCGACCGTGTTGAAGAACTTGGAGGAGCCCTCTCGTGCATGCTTGCCCCTTTGTAGAAGAAGCCGGTACCAAGATCGCCTTCCTCGGCAAGCTAACAGGTGCGGTCTACATAAAACTAAAGTCCAGAACCCGATGGAATACGTTTCCGTGGACGAATGGCAATGTCCCCAATGCCGATGGTTGGCCAAGGACGAACGGGAGAACGCTCAGCACTCACCGGGCCCCTCCCCGGCCGGTATGTAATTATGTCGACCGATCTGACGCTTGATATTATATGCACTCAAGTGAAGTTAGTTGGCGAATGCTGGTCTCTGTGCCTGGGATCAGCCCAATAGCCAAGTAGATCCAACCTCAACTACATAGGTACAATGCGGGCAGCTCAGCACATATCGTTTCGTATTTTGGTAGCTAATTAACTATTCGCAGCTCTGCTAAGGGCTTGGTCTTATAATGATCCGAGACGGGCGGCCAGCTAGCAGACATCAACAAGCCCGTCCGCCCCTAGGCCGGGGCACCAATCCCCGCTTTCCAGTATGCCTAGCGCGGGGCTGCCTCATCGCCCGCCGTCCGTCAGATGCCCCTGTTATTTGATGACAGCGAGACAGGCCATGGACGTCATCTCGTTCGTCGTTGTTCTGCGCATAGACGGCTGCCGCGAGCTGGACGCCGGTCACCTCCGGGTAACCGAAATGTGGGGCGCCCTCTCCGCTGTTGCGTACGATGACGAGCTCTGGGCTCCGTCTGGTGGAGCCGTGCCTCGTGCCGTGCTCGCGCATCACTTGGCGCGGATGGGCAAGTTTGCGCAGGTACTTCACACGCTCGATGCCGCCCTCGACCCGCATGCCGATATTGAAGCGGTCGAAGCTTTTGACGAGGCCGACGGTGCGAACAGTCCAAGTGGTGGTGGCTAGAAAAAGACAAATGCTGACAGACGTCGCGGAAGGGGGCGGGCGGCCATTCCCAAGCCCCTTACCGGCAGTTTTCACTCATTGGATCGGTTGATGCGGAGCCCTTTCGGTCTCGGCGGATTGTTTCTCTGGTCGTTTATTATTATTTTCTTTTTCTTCTTTTTAGACAAATACCTTAAGGCGGTTCGGAGGGTCCGGTGCACTGTGCGGTAGTCTTTTTAGCGACGGGTGCTGCTGTCGTCGGTTAGGAGCGAGCGGGGACACGAAGGGCCGGCCCGACTATCCTCGCGTCAGCATGGTATCTCTCGGCCGTGCTGCGGCCCGGGGTCGGGCCGCACCGGCGCGCTTACCTTTACTTTCCTATTTGGGAAAGTACCAAGATCCAAATGCGGAAGTCGATTTTGTACTGTAAGGAAGAAAAGGTTCGATACGATAACCCTTCGTTTCACTCCCCTCGCAAACTCAGTATGTTAGAGCGAGAGCATAGGGAGTGCGCACGTCGCCCTAAGTAGAAACAATAGTTGCGGTCCGCTCCCCGCGCTTCTCCGCGCCGCGCCGAAGCTAAAATAGGTACTCGTAGAAGTGCAAAGTAAGGATGGCGCCGATCTAGTATATAAGTAAGCGAACCCCCGAGATCGCCCGCCTTTCGCACACGCTAAATAGGTAGATAGATAGATTGATGGACGTGATCATATTCACATAGGTGCTGGGGGTTGGTCAGATACCCCCGTCCGTCAGCTCGTAAAGGTAGGGATTCACTCGCTACCTAAGATGGTTTATTATAGTAGGGCAGCAGGTGCCTTTACTACCGGAGACGCGAGGAAATCACCTCCCCTGCTGTCCTCCTGTCCGAGTAAGTACGGCTGTGGGAACGGTTTGAGTAGGCGAGGTATGATGGGCGTTTGTACACGGCTTTGAGCCGAAGCTGGGCGAATCACTGGAACGACGTCCGATCGTTTCAAGCTATTTTATTTTATAGGTAACGGCGCTACTTGGATGATGCGGCGCTGTTAAGAATGGACTCAGGCTACCTGACATTGCTGCGAACCTCGAATGTCTGAATGTTGTAGCAGTTTGTATGCTTAGTAGGCGTAATGCAGGCTGGTGTGTGGGCGGGTTCCCTATCCTTAGCATCTCCAGTGGGTCCTTGACACCCCCCCCCCTTCTAGATATCGGTCCAACTCTGACTGGAAGCCTCGAAGTGCAGGCCTAACGCTTTACACCCCCAAGAGCCCCGGGACACGCAATAGGAACAAGGAAAAATTGAAAATGTTAACGCTATGTTAAATGTAGAATATTCACGCAACCTAGATCCCGCAACAGACCTACCTCGCCTAACGTTCACCTAAAGCGGTGAGTGAGAACCGGCCCAGAAAGAGAGGTGGCGGAGGGGGTATTCGGGATTCCTCCGCTGGAAAAAGTCTAACGACGCTTGACCTTGATCTGCCTGCCTATACTCTAACCGAAAAGCAACCTCATTCATACCTCCCCCCCAAAAAGGAACGCCACGAAATCAGTCCCGTCTCGAGTCCAACCAGCTACTCACAACCGTCCGGCCACGATCTCCTTCTGGAAGATGCGCACGCCCCAGGTGTCGTAGAACGCGAGCGGTTCGCTGAGGTCGAGCCGCAGCGTCGTGAAGTCGTCTCCATCGTCAGTCTCGCTGTCGGGCTCCCAGCCGTGGGCGGGGAAGACCGGGTATCCGCCGCCGCCGCTATTACTCAGGTGGCCGTTCGCGTCGACCGGGGGACCCTTCCACTTGCCCTTGTCCTTTTCTCCGGCATTCTTTTTCTTCGTCGAGGAGGGGGTGTCATCGCGCCGCATTATTCGCTGGGCGCGGCCTTCGTCGCCCACGGCGATCCACTCCAGCTTCAGCTCCGGGTGGTGCGAGAGCGTGTCCACCATGAAGCGGCGCATCTCCCGCAGTACCGAGACGCACGTGTCGTCGCTGCGGAACGAGAGGATGTGCAGGGCGTAGAGGCTAGTGAGGCCCGTCAGGTGTTGTAGGAACGCGTGCTGTTGTTAATAAGGTAGGCAGTTAGCGTCGCCTCATCTAAGAAATTTGTCGCATACGGGGGGCTCACCATAGCACGAATTCCCATGACTACGGCTAGCTCTTCCAGAGCCCTTCCGCGCCTGCAGATCAGCTGGATCGTCTTCTCGTCCACGTCCCAGGCGCCATCGGCTTCGTTTTTGATTATGAGAATCTTGAGCGTCTCCATGTGCTTCTTCAGTACCATTTTCTTAATCTGGCCGAGGTCGACCCTAGTCTTGGGGGCGAAGCTCTCGGGCTTGAATCTGGATCCGCGTTCTAGCATGAACAGTTCGTCCACACGGTCGAGTTGGGACACGAGTTGGAGAAAGAAGGGACAGACGTTGTCGGTAGAGATCATTCGCAATGGCAAAGGTTGAAGCTTGTTCTCCTTCATCAGCAGCGCCCAGATTGGTGCTTGTGATCCCACATTGAGTAGGGTAATCCGTTTTAGCGTGCGCAGGTCTATCGCCCTGCCCAAGACCGAAGCCTTTGTGGGGATGAGGTGTATGGCGAGTGACTCCAGGGCGATTCCTCTCGTATCTCGTCCGTATTCGGTGACCCGGCGGCGGAGCTCCTCCTTGTCGTCCAAGGCCGCCTTGGCTTGTGCCTCGATATCGTCGGTCTCGGCTTCTACAGCGTTCATCGCGGTTTGAACACGCCTCATTAGTGCATTTATGCGAAGGAGATGGAGCCTCGCTTGTCCCATCCGGTACCCGTATTGTTCCCCTGCTGCATCCAGCAGTTGAATTTCCTTGGTAATCTCGTCCGCATACTTCTCCAGCAGCTCAAGTTTTATGTCGAGTCGACGGACATTGCGCAGTTGGACAGCCCTATTCTTCGCGCCGGAATCGACGGGGGAGTCTACTTCATAAGAGTTATCCGGCGTCTCCACAGGCACGAGGTCGGTCGGGGGAGATTCCATGTTCGACTCGTCCTGGCCTTCGCCGCCTATTTCCTCTTCCGGAGCAGTCACGTCGATATCCTCAGGGTTAGCCTCGGCATACTCATCCTTAGGCCGTAAACCAAGCAGTGTATTCCCGGCGGTGCGTGACTCCTTCGGGACTTCAATGGATCCATCGGCTTGTGTTAGTTGCGGCGTGGCAAGGTCTTTAGATGCCGGGGCCGCAGCCGTTTCCTCGACGGATGTGCCGTCGCTAGCCTTAGCTTCCTTCGATTCGACATAAAGCTTCGCGGCCTTTATTATCTGATCCAATGCCTCTTGTTGGGAAACGATATCAAACTCGCCGGAGCCGTCCAGATTAGCCCACATGCGTCGCGAAGCATTCTCGATGGCATCTATGAAAGCCTCGCCTGGGGTCGGACTCGCCTGCTCATTCTCCCTTCTAGTTGTGTCCTCGGATGCGGGCTGATGTTCGTTAACAAGAAAAGGTTCGACCTCCAAAATCCGGCCTAGCACGGTCTCTTGCGCCTTTCGCTCTTCCTGGGCTCGGAAGATCTTGGCCGGTCCGCTCCCGTCGTTATATTGAGAAACCGGCGGCACAGCTACGACCTGAAAGTCGTCCTCCTGGTCGGAGTCCTCGACTTCTACGTCAAGGCTTGGTTTCCTCGCTTGCATTGCAAGGCCATCGGAGAAGGAGAGCTTCAGGGTTTTCAATGCGGAAGACGAGTTACGCACGCACGATTTGATCTCCGTGACGATATCGAGACTATCAATGTCGAGTATAGAGAGTGATTCCAGCTGTTTGAAGCCGGAAAGGGTTGGCGGTCCTCTGGCTGTTGCGGATTTCTTGTAGTTTCTTCCGGAATACGGCTCTGGCATCTGTGTAGCGGCAAGAGCAACGGAAGATGGTATGACAGGGGGTGTCGACATCTGAGCCTGGGGTGTAATATGGAGCGGAGGAGGGTTGTAGGCTTGGCTAATGGGCGGTTCATTACCCTGGGTTGCAACGGGCCATTCAACCCCCGGCATACCGCTCAATACCGGAGGCAGCGGTTCATACAAAGAGGGCCCTGCTTGTAAGCGCAGATGCAGGTGCCTCAGGGACTTGATATTGTGGAGTGCATTATACACGGGGCGGCTCAATTCGACGCGTATGTTCCATCGGAAGGTATCCAACGCTTTAGCTTTCCGTAAGGTGAGCAGCAATAAAGTGTTCATGAATTTGCCGCAGCTAACGTTAAAGAGGTATGACTTGTAGGCCAACTCAGCCTTAGGACCCGTGCTAAGGGTATCAAGGGAGATATCTCTGAGGTGCTTTGCATAGTTGTAGTCACTCGTGACGAATGTATCTAGACCGCCGGCAAGACCATCTATTGGAGAGTCGAAACTCGCGTCATCTTCGTCAGGGAAGACGATGTGAAAGTTGCGGTAGAGTTGGGCAGCGGCAAGCTCGCGGAAGTGGTGCGAGACGAGAGAGAGGCATATCCAGTCAGCTTGGGAGCACTATATGAGAAAAGAAGGTCAGTCAGCGAGGGCAGTAGAACGTAGACACTCGCGGCACGCATAGCTTACGTGACTGAACACATCCTTCTGGATCTCTTCGGGAAGACCAAGAAATCCGAGTTTCCTGGACTCAATAGCAGGCGATTTGATATCAGAGCTCATAGTTAATTAGATCTCCGAGACTCGTGCCCCGGACCTGCCGCAGAAGGAGAATTTCAGAAGGGCCATATACTATTTGTTCTTGGAATTCTGGATCAGATATGATGCTCCCTATACATGTTTAAAATGAATGAATGATACACGCGCAACTGAGCGGTGGGATCCGACTGAGCACCGACGAAGCCTAATCGTGAGACTGAACAGGTTCGGGGGTTCTGTTAGGAGTTGGCATGTCGCTAAAGTCAAAAGTGGATGTGAATGGGTCTAATCGAGTGCAAGTATTTCAAGGGCGTTCTGAGAAAACGCCCGATGGCAACTGTACGATGTATGTGGTATAAACTTGCTCCTTCCTTGTAGAACGGCAGGAGGCTCTCTGGAGCTTGCGAAGCTCTTCGCATCCGGCAGCGGGGGAAGGGATCGGGGAAGCTGCCGACAAGTCAAGTGGGTCTGTCGGTGGTACCAGGTACACACATGTGCATTGGCTTGGGCACAGTTGACAGTCTCCACTGTGCATGCACCTTGGTGGATGAAAATATGCACATATACATATGGCTATGTAGGTAGGGACTGTACTGCCAGATGCCCAACCCAACTTGGAACGTAAGCGGTGATACATGTAACTACGGACGGTTTTGGCACGGATAAGACCGGGCTTAATTACTTGCATTAGCCCGCTGCGTATATCGGGAAATGTCAGACACGCCTAAACATACGATCCGATCACCTATCGATCTGGATTCGAGGTTTAAAGACCGAGGTCCGTGTTAAGATGAAGATAAACAACTTAACTACGACTATGACTCGACTTGACCTCTTCGAAGATGCTCTGGTGTACGAAGTCCTTCTTGCGCTTCTGCCACTTCTCGAGACGGTCCTATTTTTAGTTGGTTCCCCGGAAACCGTTTGCAACTAATCTCATTTTAGTTTAGAGTAAAGTACGAAATAACTCGTCGAGTGGACTAGCCTAGCCCTTGCAAGGGATCATCGCCGCCCCCCGCTTTCACAAGGCTATGCCTGTGCCGCAAGCCGATCCTGGAACTTCAACGATAAGATGCCCGCTCGTTGACAACCTCTGCTTGACATCCTGCTAGCGGCCGTGCCCCTTGCTGTGCAACACTCTTTTAACTCTAAAATCTTACGCAGTACTTGTCTTTAACGTTTCTTAAATTCCAACGACATATATTATGACTTAATCCCGTATTGTCACATCACTCTCGCTTTAACCCATTCATATTGCACCAAATCCTGGATACGGAGTTTCATTTCCTCGACCGCGCGCTCACCTGCCTATTAACCGAAGGTGGCAAGGCCGTTGCGACTAGACATTTAAGACCAATCTGTCTCGAAGATAGAAACTAGGGGTTCCGATATGGCAGATGTGGAAGAGCCCAAGTTCAATTCTTTGGCAGACCGGATAGCTGCCCTTAACTCTCAAAAGAACTTTACGGCTCCTCCTTCAACAACCAAAAGACCTCCTCCACCACCACCCCCGGCAGCTAAGAAGCCATCACAAGGCAGTAGTGATGTGAACTCTAGAAGGGGTCCAGTCGTCGAACCTCGGCCGCAGCCCCAGAAACCTGGTCCGCCGGCTCTTCCCCAGCGGACAAGCACATCCAACTCCGTGGCAGAACAGTCCCCAGTTCTACCAGCGCGAAATGTCCCGCCTCCTTTGCCGAGTCGCACCAACTCCTCGGAGCCATCACCGGCCTTACCGCCGCGCAGACCGTCGTCGCAATACCTAAAAAGCCGTAGAGACTCGAACTCCTCCGATGCGTCCCATATTTCGAGTGTCTCCAATCTCTCTCTAAATCCCGTGTCCTCGCGCACGAGCACGACTTCCACCGAAGCCCGGAGAATCCTTGCACCCTCGTTTGACCAAGCGAAGCTCCCGCCGCTGCCGCCAACGAAGAGGGAAAGGGAAGCCCAGGCAGCGAAGGAACAAGCAGAAAGGAAAACAACCGAACCTGTTAAAGCGCCACTACTACCGGCCCGGTCGGCCCCCGTTGTTCCCCAGATCGAGCCTGGGGCGCGGCCTAGCGTACCGCCTCGGCTCCCATCCCGGCCTGCAAAGCCTCACCCGTCACCACAGGTTGACGACTCCACTCCGACGGTACCGCGACGCCTCCCTCCGCCTCCATCCACTTTCACACGGCCGAAAACAACATTCGAGCCGGTCCAGAAGTCCGCCGTCAAGCCCATCGAGAACGGCGACGATGATGCACCGCCGCCCATTCCCCTTAGTTCACGGCCGACGTTCGCTCAAATTGAAGCAGTCTCGGTACGCGGAACGTCAAATCAGCCAATCTCGTGCCTGGTCTGTCGGGATTTCTCGGGCCCTGATAGCGTCGCAGCTCAGTATCCAAGCCATTCTCTTCCACGGCAAGATCCCGTAGGGTACCTAGCCCAAGTCCTCTGCGGACCTTTCCCCTCTGCGACGGACAAGGCGCGCGCGATCTTCACATGGTGTCACCACAACATCGCATACAATGTCGAGGAGTTCTTCGGCAAGTGCGTCCGGCACCGGGGCGTGGAGGACACCATCTTCCACGGCAAGGCCGTCTGCCAGGGCTACGCCGAGGTCTACCAGGCGATCGCCACGCGGGCGGGGCTGCAGTGCGTGGTCGTCGGCGGCCACGGCAAGGGCTACGGCTACGTCCCCCTGGCCGCGGGGCAGCCGCCGCCACCCAGGAACGCCACCGGCCACGCGTGGAACGCGGTTTGCATCGACGGCGGCGAGTGGAAGCTGATCGACGCCTGCTGGGGCGCTGGCGCAGTCTGCGACCAGCAGTACAAGAAGGGGTTCACGCCCGAGATGTTCTACCTCAGCAACGACCTCTTCGGGCTCAAGCACTTCCCCGCGGACCGCCGGCACTTCTACCGCAGCGACGGCCGGATCCCGACGTGGGAGGAGTACATCGTGGGGCCCATCCGCGGCGGTGGCGAGAAGGCGCAATGGTTTGGCACGGCCACCCAGGAGGGCATCTCGGAGTTCACCTTCAGCCCCGCGGAGAAGCGCATCCCCGTGCGCGACAACAACGAAGTCGTCAGGTTCCAGTTCTCCAAGGTGTGCGAGCACTGGGACCCCGAGCGCAACGGCAAGGGCAAGTCCTACCTGCTGCTGCTGAAGATCCACGGCCGCGGGGGGAAGGACGACCTCGTGCCCCTCGACACCGACGGCTTCTGGTGGTGGGTCGACATCCCGGCCCGCGACCTCGGCGCGCCGGGGCAGGAGGTCTTCCTGTACGCCCTCACGACGCTGAACAACAGGGACGCGCGTGGCGTCACCAAGGCCGAGTACCTCAGGGCCCTGTCCGGGAACGGCTATAGCATGGCCTGGGCGGTGTTCGCCTCGTGGGTGTTGGTATAATAGACTGGTTGGGCGTTTGGGGCCACCTGGTTTTCGGTTATTAGGCATGGGCGTTTGTTATCGATGGTCGGGCCTATTATGGGGTGGATGGCCGGACACATAATGAATTTTAAAGTGGCTTACGAATTCTCCTGCTGGAAGTATTGTTAGTGCATGTGGATTTGCCCCTTTTCTATGAACGCTTCAAAAGGAGAAGAGAAGAGGCGTTCATAAGCTATGAGGTTAGGGAGCTGCCGGTACAGTCAGGTTCGAAATCGGCTTCCTGCTTTCCAGTCTCTGTTTGTCTTTCACCGGACGGACATGGCATAAATATAGGACAACACATAGTTGGAAAAATGGAGCTGACATCCCTGTTAAGTCTTGAAGATATCTGCAGCGGAGTGCCGCCTACCGATTTATCGATGAGATCTAATGTTGTCCTTGCGATCGAAGCAGGGTTAGCTGATCCTGGCTGCTATATCGCGGCTCGTCAACAGAAAGCATATCCCGTAGGCAATCACTAAAACGAGAGTACGGTACAAAGCCAATTTGGAATCGTTCGCGTCGCGCTCTTAAGGAGGCCACCTCAAACTGGGCCGACTCGCCAAGCTCTACTTCAGTTACGACTAAGATCTACCTGACCCACGACAGGGAGCCCGGCAGCATCCCTTCCCAAGAGAAACCACGCTCGGATTAGCATCTTAAACTAGATCGATATAGTTATATCGGATTGAGAGTTAGTTTCGACGACGAAAGCAAACCCTACCCGACTACCGTAATCGACAACGGTAAAAGGGCTAGCCGCGCCGCCCAAGAACCTTCCGGCTAGGATGAAGCTACTTCACGCCCTAAGCAGCCCGCATCGTGTAGCACCCTCCGCCCTAGTATCCAGGACCAGACGCGACTGGGGAGATGTCTTAACCGCGGGAAGCGCTTCTGGACGAGACTCAAGACACTCCTCCCATCATCAAAGCGCCTGGCAGCACGCATCCTGTTCAGAGGACAGGCGCATGCGTTGATGCCCACGCACACCTTGTCGCGTTACTTGATATCGTTCATCACCCGCCTGCGCATGGCTCCTACCTCCAGACAATAGCGTCTTATTGACAGGATATGAAATCAGAAGAGCGACCACCACGGCAGCAGCATGATCGAAATTGCGCCTAGGACAAGTCCGACCGCCATCAGAGCCACCCCGTAGGAGAATGCCTGGATGCTGGTGTCGTTTTGAAACCGCTCCGTGGCCAGAGCCACCTGCATGGCCGAAAGGACCACAGTGATGTAGACGAATACAGCCAAGATCCTGCCAAATTTCCGCTCGAAGAAGCTATGAACCAGGTTACGTAGAGAGAAACCGGCCGCGCCAAAAAGGTAAAGCGTGTTGAGCCGCGTCAGCCACAGCTTTCCGTAGCCATAACGGGGTTCCACCTGGTGCAAAGAGTGGGTGTCGACGTGGGCAGTGAAGTCTGCTATGAAAGCAGTCCAGGTATCGAACTTGATATCTGTCGGCAGCAATCCTGTGTCGTGCGCGATCCGTATGTCGGACTTGGAGCGGATCAGCCAAGCATATGGTAGAAGAAGACCGCATGCGCTCCGATGAAGGCCATTGCTGTGGCAGAGCCGCAGCTTCCAAACGTCGGAATCGAGTAAATACTCGGGAACAGGGTTAACGAAAATGCACCTTTCATGCTAAAGGAGGTGTTTGTTAACCGTCTCCGTGAGATAGACCGTACGTTCGAGGAGATGCTAGCGATGAAGGGGACGGGAGCAGACCGCGGGAGCCCCGCTAACCATAAATGTTGGGGCACCCCATTCAGTCTAGGAGCACAGAGGTCGGCCTCGAGAAAAACGCTTATAGTCTCTCTTGGATCCAACGGTAGCTCTCCATATAGGACGTAACAATCGCATACAGGACGCGGATCGTAGAGTGTTCGACTGCGTAAAGGGCGGGCTAAGTGATGCGTTCTAGACTATCGGCTTTACACTGTGTTGAACATGAGGTGTAAGCTCACATTGACGGTTGTTGGCATCGAAATGGACTCCTGAAAATCTGAGATCAGGCATTTGAGTTGTCAAGATTGCTTCCTATTCTTTTCTGAACACCATGGCTAGGAAGAGGGGTAATGAAGTACCCTGTTTCAATGAACTCGCCGATTCAAAGCGCCCAGCATGCAGTTAAGAAGCCACGTTTCTTATTAGCCAACGGAGACGAGGCGCCTGCTTTGGGCCCCCAACTCCCACCTTGGCGTGTTTCCGGGGTTTCGTCAAGAAAAAGCAGTCCTGCCTAGACAGATCCCTTCAGTTCATCAATAGAGTTGGAAACTCCAAGTCCGACTGATGCCCCGGATATGGTCTCTGTTAATGATATGGGTCCACTCGACGCTAGCCACCTTTTAGTGCTCGCAGTCGTCGCAATTGTTACCTTTGCGATACAGCGTTGGCTACTCAGTAGACATATACCATCACCGCCAGAGCCTATACGCCCCACGCGCGTTCCAGCGAAAACGGCGAAAGATGCCAGGACATTCCGCGTCCGAGGCGTGCCTCTCGGTTGGGATGTCGACCGTTTGCAATCGTTCCTGGAGAAACAGGACGGCGTGGGCGGCGCGATGGTTAGATCCCTCGCGCTCGAGATCCATGGCCGCTCATCGTCAGGCACAGTCACCTTCCGAGACGTGCCAGCCGCCCTTAAAGCGCTTCATCCAGAAAAGACTTGGGACCTGACTCTGCGGAGCGGGCCGGGGATGCGACCCGAATGCCTAAGCTTGGATGCCAATTTCCTTGGCATGACGACGCTCTTCGCGCCGCCTGACGAGGACCACAGAGTCGAGTAAGAAAAGCATTCCGTCAAGGCTGCGCGCACTAATCCCTTCAGTATCATTGCACTTTCAGGTCTCGGCGGCCATGCATTCGGGTCCTTCAGAGAGAGCGGCGGAGATCACATGTGGCTGCGAGACAGCCTGCCGTATGATCTGAGGAGCGAGGCCAACGCCCA
This sequence comes from Monosporascus ibericus, assembly GCA_004154915.1. NCBI lineage: Eukaryota > Fungi > Ascomycota > Sordariomycetes > Xylariales > Monosporascus > Monosporascus ibericus. The sequence goes on along the minus strand of QJNU01000130.1, from coordinate 127,293 downwards.
GTTGATGGTGCGGATCATGACGTACGGATACGAATCGGCTGTTGCTGGAAGCCAAAGTATACAGAACCTAGAGGACCTGGCCACGTCGTTACAGACCTCCCTGCGCTCGTTAGTCGCCGGGCCGACAAGCCGACCGGTCATTTTCGTCGCCCATAGCCTGGGAGGGCTCATCGTCAAGCAGGCACGTCCGGCCACGACCGCTTATGAGTTTCCTTTGGCTGACGCATGCTGCAGGTGCTGATCTCACTAGCGAAGTCGGAAGATGAAGACGACAAGAAGCTCGTCCAGGCAGTCTATGGAATTGTCTTCTTCGGTGTCCCCCATGATGGCATGGACATTAGCTCGCTCATCCCGATGGTAGGAGACGGACCGAACCGTTTTCTTATCGAGTCGATCAGTCAAATCAACTCTCAGATTCTCCCCATCCAGCGACGGGAGTTCCATACGGCTCTAGGGGATAAGGGGAGGTCTGAAATTGTCTGCTTCTACGAGACGATGAAGTCGCCGACGGCTCAAAAAGTCAGTTTCCCTCTTGCCCGCCATCACCTAGTTGCGTTTGCTGACCCTGAAAGGACGAGAAAGGCAGCTGGGCATTGAATGGGCCGCCGGCGGTGCTTGTCAGCAAGACCTCTGCGACGCATTGCCGCTCATGGGAAGATGGCCCAGAGCACATCTGTGCGGTCGCTCGCACGAATTCGGAGATGGTCAAGTTTGGGCGCAATGACCACGACTACGAAAACGTGCGTGAGAGACTGCGCGGCCTTGCTCATCGGGCGGTGGCAGGGCGCCGTCGGCAAGAGGCGTTGGGCACCAAGTGTAAGTAGCCTAGGGCGGCATGTATGTATCTGGTGCTGAAGGTTATAGTCGTCGTCCGGTACAATGGAAACCCCCACTTTATCGGACGATCTGCCATTTTGACACACCTTAAACAGCAACCCAGCTTTGGGCAGCGACCCGGAGCCTCTAGATCGCGGCCGCGGTTGGCCCTCCGTGGACTAGGGGGGTTTGGGTAGGGTTAGCCATTCTCACAACACTGGATGCATGCTAACCGAGAACAGGAAAACGCAGATCGCACCAACCTACGTGTCCTGGCTGAGTGATGCTTGTCCGGACGTGTCCGTGTTCTGGGTCCATGGCAGCAGCAGGGAGCATTTCCGCCAGTCATTCATGGAAATTGCACAGAAGTGCCAAATTCCAGGGTTTAAGGATCCTAAACTTGACGTTTTACCGTTAGTAAAGGATTGGCTCGTGAAGACTAAGGGACTGTGGCTCATGGTCGTCGATAATGCCGATGACACCGATCTCTTCTTCAGGCCGTCTGGCCCTGCCTCAGATGATGGTGAAGGGAACCTTGGACAATTCCTTCCTGAGTCCAATCATGGGGCCCTCCTCATCACAACGAGGAACAAGCAGACGGGCGTCAAGCTGGCGAAAGGAGAACCTCCGATTGAAGTGGGACATATGGAAGAGGAAGAGTGTCAGACTCTACTTCGCGCAAGGCTGGAAGGTATCGCCTTCACTACCGCTGATTTATCGACTCTTTCGGATAGGCTAGAACACCTGCCGCTTGCTCTTGTCCAGGCGGCCGCGTTCATCCAGGAGAACAGCATTACGGTACAGGACTACCTCGAACTGCAAGGCGAGAACGACCAGAGCCTTATCGGCCTACTAAGCGAGGTATTTGAGACGGTCGGACGAGATTCGGAAACGCCTCGCGCGGTAGCGCAGACATGGATGCTCTGATTCCAGCGGATCCAGCGGGAGAATCCCTTTGCAGGCGAGCTACTATCGCTGATGAGCCGGTTGGATCGACAGGGGACTCCGGAGGCTTTCGTATCAAACTACGGAAAACGCAACAACAGGTTTAACGGTCGCATAGAGCTTGTCAAAGCCGTGGGCGTTCTCAAGGCATTTCCTCTCGTGTCAGAAGAAAAGGGTGGCAATCTCGACATGCATCGGCTTGTGCAATTAGTAACGTGCAAGTGGCTTACCAAAGAGGGCACGGCTGGTCGTTATGACAGAGAGGCGCTCTTGACGGTATCAGAGATGTACCCGTCCGGTGACTTTGAAACCCGGGCGATATGCTGTGCGTATTTGCCGCACGCAAATGCTGTGCTGAACCTCGGGATTTGCGCGTCAGGGGAGGAGGCGGAGGCGGAGGCGGAGGCGGAGGCGAAGGCGAAGGCGAAGGCGAAGGCGAAGGCGAAGGCATCTCTACTCCATCATATGGCTGGATGGCTGGATTTTGAGGGTAAGTGGGGCGATGCGGAAAGATTCAGCTTGCAAGCTGGACAGATAAGGGAAAGGGTGCTCGACGAGGACCATCCCGACACGTTAACCAGCATGAACAACCTGGCGTCGACGTATGGGAACCAGGGACGGCGGAAGGAGGAGGAAGAGTTAAACATACGGGTGATGGAAATAAGGAAAAGGGTGCTCGGCGAGGAGCATCCCGACACGTTAACCAGCATAAATAACCTGGCATCGACGTACTATAACCAGGGACGGTGGAAAAAGGCGGAAGAGCTAAACGTACGGGTGATGGAAATATGGAAGGGGGTGCTCGGCGAGGACCATCCCAATACGCTAATAAGCATAAGTAACCTGGCATTAACGTACCTGGACCAGGGACGGTGGAAAGAGGCAGAGGAGCTAAACGTACGGGTGATGGAGATAAGGAAAAGGGTGCTTGCCAAGGACCATCCCGATACGTTAGCCAGCATGAGCAACCTGGCGTCGACGTATGGGAAGCAGGGGCGGTGGAAGGAGGTGGAGGAGATAGAAGTACGGGTGATGGAAATAAGGAAAAGGGTGCTCGGCGAGGACCATCCCGACACGTTAACCAGCATGAATAACCTGGCTTGGACTTGGCATAGTTCAGACCGACGCGATAAGGCGATTCTGTTGATGGAGGACTGCGTTCGGCGCCGACAGCAGATTCTCGGTCGTGATCATCCTGATACGCAGTCTTCCGAATCGGCCCTGAAGTCTTGGCAGGGGGATCTTGGTCGGTCGGTCAAGGCGGACGTCGCTGCATAGTTCCAAGTTCAGACTGTAGTACATCGGCGTTCAATGGTGGCTTCATGTTGTGCATCAAATTACGCCCGCGCTGCGCTGTGATAGATTTTCCATAATCGGCCACGGGATCCAATATGGTGGTGAGTTGTGAGCGCATAGCTGGAATCGGCTGCCTAGTCTCGATCTTCGGGGCAGAGTTGATCCCATCGATACATCGGTCGCCCCGATAGGCACGGGTCCCAGCGGACGTCTTCAGTGGTGACATTTCAGTTTTGTTTTCCCGACTGTATTATCCCATCTTCAGGCCATATCTGCGGAAGGAAAGAAAGAGCAAGACTGGAAAACAGGAAGCTGATTTTGAATACCGCTTTAATTGTGGGTATCGTAGTGAGCAATACTTTTTCCTTTGTTGTAAGTTTGCTACGTGGCGGGCAGCGGCAGGCAACGGAAACATGGACGTTGCTGGCCAGGGACCGAGCAATATGTCATGCGGCAGATGGCATGCATACTGGTCACTCGCTTCCACATAAATGCTCTCCTTACTCTTCGGCAAGGGGAATCCGGGAAGAAATTCTCATTAACAAAAAGAAAAGGAAAAGGGACGAGAGTATAATTGAAAATGTGTCCCCGCCCCCTCTCTTTCCCTTTCACTAGTCTAAGACACGGATCGCTTGGCTTGATGTCATTCCAATGTACTTGAGTTTCTTAAATGCTTGCTGCCAAGAGTTTTTAGAGTTGTCCATTCCCCTTAACCATTACATCGTTGCTCCCGTCTATGTAAAATAGATTGCTTGCCTACAAGATGGTCCCCGTCTATAACAGATCAAACCCCTCCCATCCCCCCTACTTTCCACCATGAGAAAGACCTCTAATCTATGGGGCTGTCTCTCTAATAATTCTCTCATGTATATCTACATTCCCAACAAGGCGGGGACAGGGACAGAGACGTTCCGGCTTCTCCCGTGCTGCTTACGTAACCCGCTCTTGCAGCCTTTACAGCTTGCTCCTGGCCCGCTCGTCCTTCTTGAACAGCACGCCGCTGTCGGGGTACGGGTCGAAGACGACGCGGTTCAGCGGGTTGAGCTCGCTGGCGCGGTAGAACATGTCCTCGTAGACCCTTCCGTCGTGGCGGCCGAGGCTCGAGTCGAGCTGCCAATCCGGGAACCGCCAGGCGTCGACCAGGCGGACGGCGTGGGGCCGCACCTCGGCGAGCAGGCGCATGACGGCGCGGCGCGCCAGCGAGATCTGCCGCACCGTCGCGGCGCCCGACGCGAAGAACTCGGACGCCTCGCGCTCGAGCGTGTGCAGCGCGAAGAGCCGAAACAGCGTGTGCAGGACGCCGACGGTGGTCGGGTCCAGTCGCGAGACGTCCGCTGTCGCCGTGGTGGAGGAGGACGGGTTGCTGAGCGCGTCGTGGAACGACTTCACGGCGATGTACTGCGCGTGCGCCGTGCTGAGCCGGTGGAAGTCCACGAGCAGGTTGTTCCAGGGCTGGCGGTCGGCGTCGCGGCGCTGCAGCGCCTCGAAGGTGAGGTGGGCGACGCGCCAGGCGAAGGCGTCGACGACGTCGGCATCGGACGCCAGGAAGTCGAAGGCGGCGCCCGTGTCGCGGCGCGCGAGGTACGTCTTGAGGATCCGGCTCGTGTCGTTGTCGGGCGCCTTGCCCGCCACCACGGCCCGTGCCGATTTTAATAGATACCGGCACACCTGCTGCGACAGCATGTAGTTGTCGCCCTCCCAAGTCACCGTCGGCAGGTAGTCGGCGTACCAGGACCCGATGCCCGAGAAGGAGCTGTAGCCGTGACCGCCGCAGGCGCGGCGGCAGACCTCGAGCCCCTCGGCCGCTGTCGTGCTGCTGTAGGCTTTGAGCGCGCACGACGTGGCGTGCAGGTCCGCGAGTAGGTCCGTGCCGGGGTTGAGCTCCTCCGGTCCGGGCCGGCGGTTCGCGTCGTCGCCCGCGCCACGGTGCGCCGACGCCATGCGCTTCTGGTTCTCCTGGTACATGCGGATCATGCCCTGGCCCGTGAAGTGAAGCGCGAAGGTGGCGGCGAGCAGCGGCAGCAAGCGCACCTGCACCATGGTGTAGTTGAGGACCTGGTTCTCGCCGGTGTCGGAGCCCTCCTTGTCCTTGCCCTTGGGGGCGTCGAGGTCTTGGAATTGGCGGCGGACGGCACAGTACCGTGTGGCGATGGTTACGCCGCGGGCAAGCACGGAGCCCGACTGCAGCACGATGCTGCTCCGGATGAAGGTGAGGGTGCCGTAGACGAGGTTGGGGTTCTTGGGCCGCACGTACCGCCCCGTCTGCGGGTCGACGCGCGAGAACCGCGCGAGCATGTTGACGTGCGGCACCTTGACCTGGTTGAGTAGCAGGAAGCCGTTGTCCATCGTGTTGTAGCCAAACTTGGGCCCGATGTCGCCGACGTGGATGTTCTCGAGGGGCTCGTGTGTCTTAAGGTCCCTGATCTGCACGACGAACGGGTGCGGCCCGTAGTTCTTCCCGTCGATGATTAGCTGCGCCATCACGACGGCGTGGTTCGCCACCTTTCCGAGGGAGCCGATCCACCACTTGGACGATGTCAGATGCGGCGAGTGCAACGTGAACGTCTTGTCGTTCTGGTTCCACGTGGCCGTCGTCTCCAATCCCCTGACATTGGATCCGTGCCCGAGCTCCGTCTGCGCGTAGCATCCGATGATTTGGTACTTCTCCGCCTTGTCGAGGAACAGCATGTGCTGCTCCGGCGTCCCTTGCTCACGGAGAGTGACGAGAAACATGCTGGCGTGGAGCCCGTACGGCGTGGGCTCGCTAAGGAAGTCATTGGCGCACATGTATTCGTCCTGCGTCCAGCTGTGCTCGACGGAGAGCTGGCGCAGACGCTTGGCCTTGGCAAGAGATGCCTTGATCCTTTCCTCCCGGCCTTGGAAGTAGTTCTGTGATTTGTCAAAGACGGGGTCCTTGACCAGAATCTGTAGAATGCGTTCCCGCTTGTCGAGGGCCTCCTTGGTGAACAAGAACTCCGCCAATTGGTCGACGTCGATATTGCTTGACGCGCGCTCCTTCGCCAGGAGCTCAGTCCCTTGCACCCCAGCCGGAGTTAGCTTCCTCACCCAATCTGGATTTGGCGTCATTTTTGATATGGTTATAGATAATGAGAAAAGATCTTATGACGAAAGAAATGAAAATGGAAGAAAAGAATAAGAATATTGAAGCCTTGATGATTTTGTATGGATTGATAGAGGCCCGTTCGGCATGTCTGGCATAAGGTGACGTTGAGCCGAGGTTCGCCTGCCCCCATAATTCCCCGGGGACTACTAAGCTAGTGCCTACTTAGATACCTCGTAGACCGATAAATCCACATCGTCGGGTGAAAAGACCCCCTAGCGGCCCCATGATATCTCATCGAGGTTGAGGCAGGCAAGGAAATATGCCTCACATGTGGAAGAAACGTGATATCATTCGAATTACTATGTTTATTAGCCCCGGGTAGTTAAGAGTCATATCACATGCGCCGAGATCTAATCTCATCGTTGTCTTCAAGCCAATGCCAGAGATTCCGATCAGAGCAACCAGAATTAAGGCGCCCCTTTAGAGATCTTCCTCCATTGGAAAAGAGGCACATGTAAGAAGACCGCATACCGGGCACCATCCCTACGCTTTGAAATGCCGCGAGCGAGGCATAGTAGACGAGCCCACAATCATAGTTGCCCACGTCGTATGTATGCCCTGGGTTATCACTCTCCGCTCATGTCCACGTTCTGGTCGTATCCATCACCGCAAGTGCTCTGTTCAACCGAGAAGTAATCTCGTCCGTCGGAAGCCCGACCTGGACTACAATATAGGGGTTATATTCCTTAATGAATCTTGGGGCAATCTCCTGCAGACTGTGATAGGCAGACTTGAGCAGTTCTGGATGAGAGATGATCTGGATGCCAGGAAGCGAAGTAAGCAGTCGAGACGCCGTCTCGAAGGACGGACAGACTGTGAAATGCAGGGAAGGCTGAAATCATCAGCCTCTGTCTTGGTTGAGAATGGATATCCACTTACACCAAAGCCAGTCACCGGAACGTGGACGTCTTCCTCGGCAGCCATCTTGCAATTATTACGGTTGCGAGGATGCACTAGTCACCAATTTGAAATAAATCGCCTGCGGGAGACGTCTTGGGCAGTACTGATGCAGTCGACATTGCATTTGGACTAAAATCCTTCCGGTTGACTCACGCGCCGCTGCAATTGTGCATTATCATGGAAGCCTACATAGTTTGGACGTAAAAGAAAATATCTCATATTCGACGAAATGGAGATACTGAAAATGGGATACGGAGTAGAGCGTGCAGAAGCATCGAGTGACCCGATTCATGTATGCATTGATTAATAAATTGATTAACAAGAGACAGAAGACATGAGCATATGCTCGTGATGTTCTATTCATGCTCCGTGAGGTAAAGCAGCGCTGCGTTAGATCAATTTCACAGTTGGGGGTTGGTCTACTGTACTGAGTTTAGCGTCATCAGCACTACCGTACCCCTGACTGAAGCGAGAACTCAGACCAGGTCCACCCTGCTTTGTTGGTCCAATTCAACGGGTCGCCCTAAAATTAGCAGGAGCTGAACTATACGAATCATTATGAGATCAAGGCCGCATTGTCTCTGAGAGTCTCGTGCGTCCCGACGGATATATTGGCCAAGAAGATCAACTCGTAGTTTTCTCAACAATGGCCTCATATCTTGTCAGGAATGGCCGTGTCCTGACGCTGCTATGCCTAGTAGCCCTATTTGTCTCTTTCAGCTATGCTGAGGAGTCCAAGACCCAACCGCGGGGAGTCGCGAGCTTGGAAGAATTAGAGGAGAGGCTTCAGGTAAGCCCGGGCATACTACTACCTGCCTGATTTATAGCCGCGCGCCCATTTCTGACTTGGAATTAGGAGTGTCCCGTCGTCCAGGAGCTCAATGCCGAGAAGCTCGCGAGGGCGTCGGATGCGTCGAACCTGGTCTCCCGGATCTTCGCCGTCCTCTTCCCCGGCAGCCCTGCCGTGAACGCCCTACTCGCGACCCTCTACATCTCGGGGCCGCCGAACTTCCTGCTAGCGCTATGCCCGACGAACATAGACCCGAACTCTCTCTCTGTCATGGTTGCGTTCGCCGTCGGCGGCCTGATGGGCGATACGCTGTTCCACCTGCTCCCGGAGATCTTCCTAGGGGAGGATGAGCCCGAGCGCGTGCGGCTTGTCCTCGTCGAGCCGAACCGGAACCTGCTCCTGGGGGCCGCTATCTTGGTGGGCTTCATGACGTTCGTGGCTATGGACAAGGGCTTGCGGATCGCGACTGGTGGCGAAGGACATGATCATAGCCACGGCCATGGCCATCATTCTCACGATGCTGGAACTGAAGTGAAAGCCCAGTCGACATCGGTCGAGGTCTCAAGTACGGGGGCCAAGTCTCGGAAGAAGGGCAGAGAGAGCGCCGAAACCACTAGAAAGGAGAGCGATGAGAAGGAGATTAATCCAAGCGTCAAGCTGGGCGGATTTCTCAATCTCATGTGAGTAGATGCGTTTTACCTCTAAATTCACGCCGCCTCTGACTTCTACGAAGTGCCGACTTTACACATAACATTACGGACGGTCTCGCTATGTCTGCCTCGTTTTACGCGTCCCCGACAATTGGCGCGACGACAACTGTAGCAGTCTTCTTCCACGAGATCCCTCACGAGGGTAGGTAGATTACCCTGTGCAAGAACCACGATCTCTTCAATTGCTAACTTCAGGTCTTTCTAAGTGGGTGACTTCGCTCTTCTCGTCCAGTCGGGTTTCTCTAAGCGCGCTGCCATGGGAGCGCAATTCGTGACCGCACTAGGAGCCCTACTCGGCACCTTGATCGGGATCGCTGTCCAAGAATTCGGAGGCGGTAGTGCTGATGCCGACTCGACCGGTCTAAATGGCGGTCTCTGGGGTACTAGCCTGAACTGGGGCGACCTCCTCCTGCCTTTCACAGCAGGCACGTTCCTCTATGTGGGAACCGTCGCAGTCATCCCGGAGCTGCTCGAGACAGGCCCCGACAAGGTCAAGGAGCTTCGGAAGACCCTCACGCAGTTCGCCGCGATTGCGGTGGGCGCTGGAATAATGCTTTATATATCTTGGCATTAGATATAAGGACATGAGCTGCTATATTAGAAGAAATTGCAACACCATCGGAAAGCTTGAGATACAGCCGGAGAGAAAGGTTTCCTCCCAGCTCCTAGACTACATCGGTATATAATATGGATAATGAGAACCCGCCTGGCCTGCCAAAGAGGGAACGTGCAACTGGGAATGTAAGATCAGGCGCGGCCCGGGAATAACCACCCGGTCCCCGACCTAGTCCATTAATAAGATGTCTGATAGAATATTAAAGGGTGTGAGCATTGGATCTATATTGCCGAGGGATATCAACAAAGTGAATAAGGCACCAAAGTAACACCCAAACGCCGATCCCCGTGGAGACGGGGGCTAATAAAGCTGTCAATAGAGTTTTGCGCTATATTCTTATGGGTAACGGTACGCCTATCTGTTAGTCATGCGGAGCGTCAGAACCTTACCGCAACTATCAGGTAGCGGATGTGAAGTTCTACTGTAGAGCTGGTAGAGCGCCAAGGGATGCACTCGATATTCTCGTCTTGTACGCAGAAGGTACACAGCCCATACTGTAAGCTTTCAGGACTCTGCATCTTCAGCCGTAGACGATGCAACGCAACGGAGCTTTTCATCGAACTTCAGGGTGTTCCCGCCCACATGGGCAAGCAATTCTTAAGGTCGACCAGGGAGAGAAAATTAAAAGGGATCCCCCCGACATCCCCTCGCACGGCGGACCTTGAAACGCTTTCTCCAACGAGGAAGACAGGCAACGAGCGGAGACTGGCAAGGCTAAACAAATACGTCTCGCCGGCTTTTCGATGCATCGAGGCCCCCTGAAGCTCCCCACATGCAAGCTTTCCCGAGAGGAACGAAGCATCGGCGCCATCCGGGGTACTTTCTCTTCCTCACCTCTTCTTATTACATAAGCAGACAAGTTATTAAATGACTTGTGAGATGCAGTGCATAAGTATGCTTAGAAAGCAAAATTGAACCGATATCGGAAGCAGTTCGTTGCAAATGTGCCCCCTTGTCGCGTGAGCCACATGGTGGTCTTCCTACTGAGTGACAACAAGCCATTATGCAAGCTACTGCAGCAGGACGGCGAGGAGGGAGTCATCAGACGGCGAACCGCGCCTTTTGCACGGCATCGTAATTAATAGCTCTTGTATTAGGTCTTGGGCCTCAGCAGATGCGTCAATCTATGTTGGTTTTGTTTGCTTCGATGTTGTTTTCTATCTCGAGAATAATCAGGTATTTGCGAATGACCAGTTGCTGTAAGCATTGAACTAAGCCGAACGGAGAGAGACTGCACGCATATCCGTCCCTTGTTCATGCTTGGGGAAGGTGGGTACAAATATATCCATGCAACTGGGATAAGGGTGTCTCCCTTATAAGGCTTTGGAGCTAAACTGGAGCTGCTTCCGCTCTGTTGAAGTTCGCATGGCTCGAAAAGCTAGTCGTCATGGTCAACTTATCAAATGAATCAAAGCATCCATCTTGGCATCATTCTCCCAAGACGTCGATGGATCCATATGTCATTGCAAAGCACGATATTTTTGTGGCTGATTATTAGCTCTGCTAGCCTTGTATTCGAAGGGCGCATTTCTTGTGGAGAAAGATCGCATGGGAGAACAGGGCTAGGTGGGTATGACATTTGTGACAGCCATGAGCCGACACTTTGGGCGCTAAAAATGCGTGCCGCGTTGTCCTAATTCCCGAATGGTGTGTCTTCCAAGTTCCAAAGAACCCAAAGCCGACAACGGGGTTTAGACTCATCGGGAAAGCTGACTCGAAGCTAAAGTAAACCACGTTTATGCGACGCCCTCTGATAATTGGTTCGAACTCGCACGTAATCGATTGTGATGTCGACGCCCTCCACACGGCGTTCAGGGAGGGCATGGCCCACCCGCTCCGGGTCACTTTACACTACCCTTGCTTGCCCCACCAAACATGTCGAACAAGCCCTATTGACTCCTGAGGCTTGTAGAACCCTCCAAAGGCTGCCTTTGGAGGAAAGGTTTAGTGATCGACCCATCTGGTCATGTTTGTTTTGACATGAGAGAAAGAGGCTGCTGACTGATCTCAGTCGGTGTGGTGCGACGCCAACGCGCGCCGGTACCCTTGGCTAACCAGAGCGAGGTACCTCAGCTGGTAAAGGCGTTTTGTTCGCCCTTCAGGTGGAGGATCTACCCGCCTTGCGTATGGTGTGCTAAGGAAGTGTGGGCCCACGATACCTCCTAATTAGTTTATGGGAACATCCAGTTGTTAAACCTTTGCGTCCAGGGTTGAAATTGCTACTAAAGATGTGACTCGATTCAGTCTCTTATGCAGAAGCCGACCCGTGTTCATCTGTAGCTTATATGTCGAGCCAGTTGATCTCTCTGTCTTTGGTTCTCATCCATCAGATATATATATACATATTCGGGTTACTGCCCAAACCATTCTGATACGTCAGCTATTAGATGCTATAATCAGACCTCAGTTTGCCAACGATCCATTTTCACAAAGGCCTCAAGCCGATCTGAGCTTGCATACTGTATGATACCTTTCTAGGGATCTTCATTCGACCACACTATCTTCATAGACATTACAGGCTTTTGGGTTTGCCGGGTTGCAGTCAGGCGGCACAGTATCGACTGTAATACCTCTCGTGCTCCAAGGCCCCGCACATAGCCCCCAGAAAGCGACCAACACAGCAAGAGTCGCCGTGCCAGGTTTGGGCTTCCAGCATAAGTCTCAACTGGATTTATCCAACACCGCCGATTCGCGGTGGCACTTATAAAATGAAAGCCTGGATGTCGTCCGTCTCCGACCGCAGCACCATAGGATCCACGGGCGGGTATGCTCGCAGGCTAACGATGGCCGTCCAAAAGCCCGCCGCCATGGAAATCCACATCGAGAATCACTACCGGTCCAAGGTCTACACCTCATCATCGCCGATCTCTGGCCATGTCTCCATCAACACGCAGTACGACGTGCGCTTCGACGGCCTGCAGATCCTGCTGCTGGGCACCGCCAAGACCCGCGTCGACGGGGTCAGCGTGCCGCAGGCCACGTGCCACACCTTCCTGAAGCTCACCATGCCCATCCCGGAGTCGTGCTACCCGGTGCCCCGGGTCCTGGAGGCCGGGCATACCTACAGCGTGCCGTTCAACTTCGTGATCCCCGACCAGCTCACCATCAACGCCTGCAGCCACACCGTCCTCAACGGCGCCGTCCGCGACTACCACCTCCGGCTGCCGCCCACGGTGGGCTCCTGGGACCGGGACGACCTCGCGCCCACCATGACGCGCGTGGAGTACGCCATCAAGGCCCGCGTGCTGCGACACGAGGAGGGTGCCGCCGCCGCCACCAAGGTCCTCGAGGACAGCCAGGAGATCCGGGTGCTGCCCGCGGCGCCCGAGGAGCCGCCGCTCAGTGTCACCGAGAACGACAAGCTGTATGCCATGTCGAAGCGCAAGACGATGCGGAGGACGATCCTGTCGCCAAAGCTAGGCAGGCTGACCGTATCGGCTGCCCAGCCGGCCGCCGCGATGCTGAGCCCCGACGGGCGCTCGGCGACGGTCACCGACGCGCAGCTCGACTTCGGCTTCGAGCCCGCGTCGGCCGAGTGCGTGCCCCCGCGGGTTACCGCCGTCTCCGCCAAGATCTCGGCCGTGACCTATTTCAGCGCCAGCGGCGTCCGCTGCCTGCCCAACCTCGGGGACTGGAGCCGGCATTTCGGCTACGAGGCCAGCGGCTCGTACTCGACCACGACATCGATATCATCGTCGTCATCGTCCTCGGCCCCGGCCTGCAGGGTCGTCTGGGAGCAGCACCTGAGGGCCCCGACGAGGCGGGATTCCGGCTACGGCAGCGACCTGCCCTCGGACTCGGACCACTCGGGAGAAGCCGGCGGCGAGGGTCCCCGATGGACGATAACGAAGAGCACCAAGGCAAAAGGCGATAAGACATCCTCCGACACGGCCCCCGTCTACCACACGGCAAGCCTGCAGGTCCCGATCAGACTGCCGACGGACAAGAAGATCTTCCTGCCAACGTATCACTCGTGCATCTCCTCACGCGTCTATGTGCTCTGGCTCACGGTGTCGGTATCGCCGGGTGGCTCCAGCTCGAGCCTCATGCTCGCCGTGCCGCTGCAGATTGGCGTTAAGGCGGCGATGCCATCAATTGATCCCAACACGGGCCCTCTACCCCCGAGCTTTGAGACCGCCATCGAGGAGGCCGAGGCCGACGCTTATCTTCGTCCCCGTGTCTTGTCCGCGCCCGCCGCGGAGTTCAACCACCAGTACGAGCAGGAGCAAGGAGACGCACCGCCCGGCTACGCGGACCTGAGGCCTAGGGCGCGGCCGGTGGCCGCGCATAATCGTTGAGCCAGGAAGGATCTCGGTTTTTGCCGTGGCGTTTTTGTCCCTTTTTGGTGCAACCTGGCATTTGTTCGTTCACATTCATTGGGCATGCAAGGCGTTTGGAGATACTGGAATTTGGGTTTAGGCGGGGCGGCGACTGCGAAAGAATGATATCCGATTTGGGGTTTCTCGACTCCCGGAAACCGAGGAGCACGGGCTGGTTGATGACAGGTTAGGAGTTCAACAGAGGGATTTCAGGGCGTTACGAACATGGATTTCTGAATAGCTCGCCGTGAAGGCGTGTCACTCTCCCTCCACGAAAACAATGAGTAATGGAATATAATAAATTCTTCGCCTGGTACTATTGCATACAGTTCGTCGTCCTTTGCTAATTAGCATAGAATGGTGATTAGTAGAGTGAGATATGCCGCCTCCCATATCAGGCGAAAGGGGGGACATCGAATGTATGGGCTTTCAATGGGCAAGGGACTACTAGGTTGCATAGTCAAAGATAATAGGTAATTATCCCGTTCGTTCGGTATACAAACGCGGTTACTGTCCATAGCCGATCGCCGTAGGCCATACGTGGCGCGAATGATAATAGTCTAGTGGCTCCTATATCCAATTCCTGGATAACGGCTCATATGAGGAGATATGGCTGAATCGCGAATGCCGCAATAAGCTTAAAGGGGAGTATGGTGGGTAATCACTCACCTTGGCCCGATTTGAAGCACAACTTGGAAGATCCGCATATACGTCCCAGCGCAAGCCGAAAATATCTGTATCGTACTGTCTGTATACCGATGTCCGGTGCTAGTTACGCGCGACGAATTCTGTGTGTGATAGTAGCACCGCCGTGAGAGATGGCATCAGTGAGGTGACATGCATATAAGCCAGAGCTTACTTACAGCGAAAGTTTGCAAGACCACTGCAGTCACCAACTGAGGCTCTCCGTCGGAATTGTCTGCTCTTGAAAAGAAAGCGCTGAGCATTGTATGTACCTAGTCGTTTATCATTCCGTTCCCTGGTCTTGCTATTGGATATAATGGCGGCTCAACTATATCGGCCCGAACTTGCATTTTGAAGGTCAAAGTTTCCAGATCAGAATCATCATCGTGTGACGTAGTTTGGAGACGCCTCAACGCAGAGCTGAATTGCGAGTAGACTACCCTATATAACTCCTGTCCTTAGGGGGAAAATCAGTGCAGATGCTCCGTATAACCCATGACTCCGAGCCGCCCATCGCCAACTACCTAACTGGTATTTATTTCGTTTACAGCGGATGCTCCCCTTATACGGTGTACTCCTTCTGTAGCGACTTGGCGATAGTGTTCAACCTAAAAACAGGTGTCAGCAACGCCATGCCCGCCCGGAGAATGTGACGGAAGGTAATTTAGCCTGGGGAACTTACTGGATATTGCTGGTGCCCTCGTAGATCGCGCCGATCTTGCTGTCGCGCCAGAACTTCTCGGCGAGGCCCTCGCGCACGAAGCCCATGCCGCCCATCCACTCGACGGCGAGCCCGCTGACGCGGCCGGCGACCTGCGACGCGTAGAGCTTGGCCATGGCGGCATCCCTGACGAAGTCCTCGCCCGCCTCCTTCTTGCGGGCCGCGTTGTAGACGAGGGCGCGCGCCGCCGCTATCTCCGTGTACGACTGCGCGATCTGGTGCTGCATGCCCTGGAACTCGCCCACGAGCTTGCCGAACTGCTTCCGGTCGTTCCAGACGTACCTATCAGATCGCGCGCGTTAGAGAAAGAACGAGAACCAGATATCCCTCGCGCGACGATTCTTCGGTCGAGACCTCATTCTCCGCTAGCCAAGGGGCTGGTTAGGGGGACATGACTCACTTGACGGCGTTCTCCCAGGCGCCGAGCGCGAGCCCTGTCATCTGCGCGGCGATGCCGATCCGGCCCTCGTTGAGGAGGCCGATGGCGTACTTGTATCCCTGGCCCTCCTCACCGAGCAGGTTCTCCGGGGGCACCTCGACGTCGTCGAGGTTGATGACGCAGGTGCTGCTGGCCCGGATGCCGAGCTTCTTCTCCTTCTTGGCGATGGAGAAGCCGGGCGTGCCCTTCTCGACGACGAAGGCCGTGATGCCGCGGTGGGCCTGGGACGGGTCGAGGTTGGCGAAGACGATGAAGAAGTCGGCCTCGATCGAGTTGGTGATCCACATCTTGCCGCCCGAGAGGCGGTACCCGGCGCCGCCGTCCACCTTGGTGGCGCGCGTGCGCAGCGCGAAGGCGTCGGACCCGGACGCGGGCTCCGACAGGCAGAAGCTGCCGACGGTGTTGGTGGCGAGGCGCGGCAGGAAGCGGCGCTTGAGGTCGGCGCTGCCCCAGCGGATGACGGCGGTGTTGACGAGGGTGTTGTGGACGTCGACGAGCACGCTGACGGAGGGGTCGGCGCGCGCGAGCTCCTCGATGCCCACGATGGCGGCTGTGAAGTTCATGCCCGCGCCGCCGTACTCCTCGGGGATCTCGATGCCCATGAGCCCCTGCTCGAACAGCTGCTCGACGAGCGCCGGGTCCATCTGCTCGGCCTCGTCCATCTCGCGCGCCCGCGGCAGCACCACGTCGTTGGCGAACCGCGACACGGCCTCCTGCATCGCCGCCTCCGTCTCCGACAGGTGCGTTATCGGCGTCGGCGTGAGGTCCGCGAGGTCGCTGCGCCGGTGGGCCGTCGCGGAGAGCGGTCTGAGTCTAGATGCCGGCGAGCGTCAACGCTACGTGGCCCGCTGAAGAGGACTTAAAACAACCTACTGCTGAGCATTGAGGGTCCGTGCTGTTCTACTACTGCATCGCGCCGACGGGAAAACTCTGGTGGAAACGTAGGCAGTAGACGCAGCAACACCTTGACCCCGCCGTAACGCCGGCCGAAGGACTCTCGCGAAAGACGACATAGCTAGCGCAGCTTAATCGGCTACCTTATTCAATGCTGCAATGGTACAGTTCTAGGCCAGTGAGCAGGAACAGCACGTGGTAATTTACAGCTGCGGAATAAATCGGCGAAAGTAATAGAGATCACGAAAACCACCATACTAGCTAGCGAGGCGGCTTACGGTTCTTGATATTTCGTCACATCCCTGGGGGTAGCCGAGACAGACCGCGGCGGCCCGCCGACGATATCCATCCACCCCCTTGTTCGCCCTTGGGAAACCCAAGAAACTGGGGGGATGCGCCAGTCAGGGAAGGGAAGTTCTTGATTCGTCCAACTGCTGCGGGTCTCGGCGGCCAGGTGACGGGGACCGGGGACGGGGGTTGACATGTGAAGAATGGTTTCGCTTGACGGAAAGCGGCGATGCAAAGTGCCGACATTGTGAGACATAGTTGACAGCTGCACATCAGCTCTACACCTGGCAGACAGACGACCAATCTTTTCTTAAATGATTGCTTGGCAGAACTGATATCGCAATCAATGATATGTATGATAGATGCACTTAAGCTACCAGCAAAGTCGATAAACCCCATTGTCCTACAAGTACGACAATCGAGCTCGACAATGGCCGCGCCGCTCCTCAGATCCCTTTGGCCGTCCCTGGCGTGGCGGCCAGCGACGACGACGACGACGACGACGACGACGACAGCCCTCCCCCGCCTGCCCCCGCGATCCTTCTCGACGACGCCCTCGCCGCAAGCGACGCTGAACCAAGTCCTGCGAGTACGTATTCGTTCGTTTCCCGTCTCCGGTTTCGTGCCTTGCCATATCCCTCCTCGCCCGTCCCCCTTCCCCCTCCCGCTTCCTAGGGACCACGGAGAGCCGGCGGCCCACAAACCCCCGCGTCTTGCCTTACTCGTCTAACCAAGCCTCCCCGCGGAAAACAGGGCTGCCGCAAGCCGCAGCGCGCGCGCCACGCCGTGTCCCCCGCGCTGGCGGAGACGCGGTGCCCCCAGCAGAAGGGCGTGTGCCTGAAGGTCGGCATCACGCGGCCGAAGAAGCCGAACTCGGGCGAGCGCAAGACGGCGCGTATCAGGCTGTCGAGCGGCCGCATGATCACCGCCTACATCCCCGGCGAGGGCCACAACATCCAGCAGCACAGCGTCGTGCTCGTGCGCGGCGGCCGCAGCCAGGACTGCCCCGGAGTGCGGTACCATCTCGTCCGCGGGGCTCTGGATCTGGTGGGGTTTTTTTTTTGTTTTGTTTTGTTTTGTTCTATGTTTGGTTTAGAGGGGGATGGGAAGGGGGGATAGGGGATGGGGAGGTCAACGGGTTTGCTTCGCTTTGGCTGTTTGGGAGTACGTTCGGGGCGGTGGGATGAGCCTGGCAAAGGGGCCAAGTGAATGCCTGAGCGTTTCGGTGTTCCGGAGGAGATTCCCGAAAGGCACTCTATATTCCTGTTTCCGGGTCGCTAATTTGTCTTCTCTACAGGGAGGTGTCTCCAACCGAATGTCGAGTCGAAGTAAATACGGAACAAAGAAGCCCAAGAAGGCGGCAGTAGGCGCATAGAGGGAAATAAAGAAGACTACGTGTAGGTTGGGGGGGTGGATGATCTGGTAGCATGACAGATACCATTCAATCATGTCGAGAGTAGCCTGGTCAGTCGGTCATGAGTATGATTATAGAGTTCTTACTGCACCGCAGTTGTACACCATGTAACTTCGAGGCATCGCATGTCTCCTGGAGTTTAGATGGCGCATCGTGCAATATCCTATTTACAGATGAAAAGAGAATCAATGATGAAGGCAACCCAACCCTTCTACGTACCCCCTTTGCCATTGCTAAACCCGTAGACGCCTGTACCCAGTTCCCCCCTTCCAGAGCGAACCCCGTTTAGTAATGCGTACATGATCGAAACGTCATCAGGGGTATTGATTTTTCTCCTTTACTCAATATTTCATGTTACATGCCTCCTGGTTCGTAATCTTTCAACTAATCCTGCTGGTTCTCGTAGCCTTCAGGTTTTTCAAGGCCGTTGAGCTCGAAGTATCTCGACGTGCCTAGTTGCTCGGGTTAGTATTGCGACCGTATGCTTCATCTACAAGGGCTACCTGGACTTACAAGAATACCCCTTCCAGTCAAAGTTGTCCTTGGGATTGCAGTGGCAGCGCCGCTCCAATCTGACTTTCTCGCCGGTCGGGCAGTGGGTGAAGGGCACGTGGTAGTAAGCAATGTCGTTGAAGAAGTGGATTTCTTCCTTCTTCAGCAGGATACCCGCGGCAATGGAATGCACCGGCGCGTCACCCCATCGCTCGTAGAAGAATCCACCGTCCTGGTCGAGCGACTCGAAGAAATCGATGTAGGCCTTGGATCGCAGCCACTCGAGGTTGCCGACTTCGAAGTTGGACCACTGTGACTGATTAGCACATGTACGGCTGAAAGCATCTCAAAATTTGCAACGTACGAAGTGGCAGTGGTTGTAACTATCACCACCATCGTCGCTCAGGAAGCCCATTGAATTGCCCTCGACGACGTGCTCGGGGAAGTTCTTCATGAACTTCTTGGTGCTATCCCAGAGCGTAGGAATGGTCTCGACGTATTCGTACAAGCTGAGCACGAAGCTGTACTTCTTCTTGTTCTCGGCCATATATCGGAAGGGGTCGTAATGGATGTCGCAGAAGAGTTCGATGCTGGGCTCAACTCGCCAGTACCATTCGTAGTTCATCATCAGCGGTTGGCGGAAGAAGAAACCGGACTCGAAGCGGCACATGTGACGATAGCTGACCGAGTCGCCGTAAATGATCTTGCGCTCGGCCATATCCTCGCGGACCTTCCTCGCCTTGTCCTGGTCGATCCATTCAGGGTACGACCAGTGCTCCTTAGGGATCTCGCCGTAGTGCGTCTTTCCGGACACCAGGGAAGTTGTCACCTTCTTGAAGGTAGCGTCGAAAGGCTTGTCGTTCAGGAAAACCCAGTCGTAGTTGTATCGGCGGTTGAAGCGGTCCTCGACCTGGCGGATGGAACGCGCAATCTCCCATACATCGCTGTTACGCGCGAGCGAGACGAAGGTGGCGTTCATACGGGGTCCCGGGGCAGTTCCCAAAAGATCATCCCAACCGGGATCCGTCGGGGTGAGGGGCATCGGAGCCTCAGCGAGGTTTTCGGATTGCTTGTGGGTGCCTATCGGCGACTGTGTTGAGTCCTTGGTTGATCCCGAACTGCTCCCGCTCTTGCTCGAGGCACCTTGTACATTGCTCCCCGAGTATCCATCGGACGCTGCTGATCCTTTATTATATCCGAACTTTTCGGAGTTGAGCGCTACTCCATCGTAGGAAGAGTGGGAAACGAAGTAGAAGACGAGAATGAACTGTACGGCGTGAAACGAGCATATCAGTCAGCACTATTTCGACGGCTCGACCGGGACAGAAATTGATTTGAACCTACAAAGACAGCGAAAAGCAGGTATCTGACGATACGCGCATTACCGGCGGCCATGGCGTTCGAAGGTGAGAGGCGAAATGAACTTCGCCAGACGCTGCTAGAATTGCTATCCTGATGGTTGTTGGGCAGAAGGAATCCGGGACACAAAAATGATGTTGATGGTTCGGAGGGTCGTTCAAAAAGAGTCTGGTCGCCTGTGGAAAGGGGGGTGGGGCCACACCAGAGGCGAATCGAGACAGAGGTACCCCGATTTACGTTCCAATGTATGATGAGTAGCGGTGGCCTTTTAGGTAAGTAAGGAGTGGAATATTTAAACCCAAAGGACGAAAAGTTAATAAGTTGTAGACACGAGGCGACGGAAGGGATCCACGACGTCGCGTTACTGGATAGATGCCAAAAGGAGCGCGCCCAACGAGAGCATAGAGAGAACAATTATGTCGGGAATCAATCAATGGACCCAATTAAGAGGCCAGTATTGGACGAGTTGAATGAATAGCTAAACATCCCCAAGCTTAACGGAGGAGATAATGCATTGTGGGTGTATCGAAAATGAAAAATGAAAATGCGAACTCGTCCTTACATAGACTGCATGGGAAGTCGCGTAAATATTGTAAGGATTGTAAGGATTGACGGCACGGATTAAAAAGCCTTACCTCCGCACTTAAAGTAGGTGCCTACGGTAAGTCGATGATACTCCATACATTCATTCCCATGATTCCTTAGTGCGGGCAAGCAGTCCGAAGTTCCAAGTTTTAAAAACATGCAGTATAAACAGTGGTACTTGCTGCGTCCTTCCTTCTCTCACTCTCCTAGCTCGACCCCTGAATTGAGTCGCTAGACCCGGGCAGAGCAATCACTAGGTGCTATATCTGGTTAGCCAGGGGGTCTTTGCATGAATCTAGGTATGTACGTGTGTATGTATATATGTGTATGTACATCTGGGAACCGAAAGAGCTGATAAATCTGGAACATTTCATATCTCGCTCTGCGAATGTAAAGCATGTGCAAGCAACATTGTTTTTTACCTTTGTGTCTTAACATCTGCAATACCTTTATGGTACCTGTCGGTAATGTCGGTAGGAATCTGGGGTTTCTCATTAAAACCTGATCTAGTATAGGGCTACCCGAGATCCAAGCCCTCGTATTTGCTTTAGCAAGAGCTCGACCCCCTGTTTCCAGGCCGTAGCTGTAGTTGTCTGATTTTGCCCTGGTTCCATAGCGTGACTGCGGTCAAGTTTACTACCTGCCTAAATATCACATTGGTAAAGATTCCAGGACCAGAATCCAGCAATAAGATTCGCGATGCCTGGATCTATTCAGCGAACAACAGTTTCAACTTCGTTGTCTGTAGCAATATCTAGTGCCTCCTCTCTACAAGGGAACAAGTAACCTTGGAGATGTAGAGCATAGCAGTAAGTACTTGAACAACACAGAGGCGCAGGGAGTCTAGCGGAATGGCGTTGTCCATTACGAACCTCGTATCCTATATCGGCAGAATCGGATATCCAGTTTTCTATAGCTGCTAGCCCTAGGAATGGACAAGCTGAGAGGCCATAGACGGAATTGCAGCTATGCTACTTGCGGGATGTATGCATTCTGCATGGCTGATTGAATTATCCCCGGATAAAGGACGCTATCCTACCTGTGCCCCGGTTGCCATCAGGTTTCTTGATACTCTCTTTGAGAATCTCTCACACAGGAGCTGCAGACCACAGACGAGCAGATGAAGCAAAGAAACATCACGTGACTGACCAACTGTCTCCTCGGACGCTTGGATCGCCTTTCCCTTCCTTAGTGCGTAAAAAAGTGTAATGCTAGTACAGCCACAATGGGCGGGCTTCCGCCACGCTGCCCCTCCCAAGACGTTACAGATTTCATATTCGTCAACGATCTATTCTCGCATTGTATCTTTAGGCTGAGAAATTGCGCAACGCAAGACGACATCAACTCAACCCTTCCACCATTCTCTGGTCTGGCCCAGAATAGAGAAAGTAGTATTGCATCGACGTCCTGCTAACACTTTATTGTTGCCTTCTCCCCGAAGTATCTCTGCGCGCCTTGGATCTCTTGTCTCAACCTCATCTTTAGGTGTCGCTGCAACTTGTCGTGGGCCGCTTGATTCTTCGTACCTACCAGTTTGGTCTATCTTTCTTTCGCATCATGGTTCGGCGTCCTTTTCTCGTCACGATTCGCATAGTATTTCACATCTCTTAGCTGTAAGTCTCCCTGTTTCTGGCATTAGCTACGCCCCACGCCTTACGTATTTCTCTGTCTATACTGCCATCTTGGACTGCGCTTGCACTTTGTACTTAAGCAGTACAGAGAGGACAGCGTTACCTAAGGCCTGCCCCTCCTCGTAGACAACATTTGTCTAGTCGCTAAAAAATGGCTGCCCCCTCCTCTCAGTGGACGCACGAAAATCGTGGAGAGCGACGTCAGGTCACCACATTTATCACAGAGAGTTAAATTCAACGGCCGGCAGCTTGGCAGTTCCGTACCCTTAAACACTCTCTTCCCCATTGCGAGACCTCAGCTCCTCTTGTCTGCTTATATCCTTGCTTCCGGCTACATCCCCTAGCTCCTTCCACGCAAGGCTGTTGAAGTCCGTCTACCGGATGCTGACCATACAGAATTAAACTCACGGTTCTATTTTTACACTTCATCGGCCATAAAGTCTGGACGAAGGAACGTAGTTCCTAGCCGTACCCATGTCTTTTCCTCATAATACGGCCGCCCCTGGCTTCGGCCAGTCCCACGATCCTTTCGCGGCACTTGCTGAACATGATAATGATATGGACGCCTTGGATTTCGATGAGACGTACGACGGCCTCGGCGATCAGTTGGACGAGACGGACGATGCTTTCAATGACGACACCTTCGGAGGAGACGATGGCCCTTCTAAACCCTCTGTTGGGAAGGATTTCGACTTCTTCGGCCAGACAGCTAAAGTGGCTGGAGCCATTGAGGAGGAACATCTTCGCTTTAATCGTCAGCAGCCCGCACCAAAGCCGACTACCGCGGCGCCTTCGCAGAACTACAACACGGGCTACTCTTACCAGCAGGCACCGAAGCCTGTCCGATCTGGATACGAGAAGTACAAAGAGCCCGAGCCGGTTTCTGATCTTCAAGTCGACGCTTCAATATGGGGTGTCGCGCCAAAGAAATCGTCAACCCCGGCCGCCGCTGCTCAACAACAGCCTCCGGCGCCTGCGAACACGGGACGGAAGATGATGAGTTTGGAGGAGGTCGAGGCTGCTATGCGAGCTCGACCTAAGCCGGCAGCACCAGCTCAGCCTCAACAGCAGCCGAGCTTCAGCATGCCCGAACCCGTGCCCCTTCAGCAGCCTGTTCAGCATTCCCGTCCAGAGAGCATAGATTACCGACAGCAACAAAAGGACTACCGACAGTCCGCGGGATTCCAGGGCAATGACAGCCATAGACTTGCTCAAGGCGGTCCACATGGACATCCTGTCACTATCCTCCGACGTCCCTCGCGAGACACGCCGCCTGCCGGTCCTGCTGTAGCTGGCCCTGTGACTCAACAACAGCAAGCTCCTCCGGTGGTCGGCCCAACTCAGATCTTACAGAATCCCAATCGCTTGTCTGGAGATGCTGCTAGAGTCGGAGTACCGCCTCATCCGGTCCATCGATCACAGGATTCGTTCTCTCGACAGGGTCAGATGCTAAATCAACCACCTCAACCGCCTCAGCTGTCAGAGGAGGACAAGGCGGCATATCTTGAAGCCGAGGCCAGACGCGCCAAGCGTAACCACAAGATATTTGTTCTATCCAAGGATAATGGATTGATGACCCCGCAAGACAAGAGCTTCATCACAAGGATCCAACTGCAGCAGCTTGTGGCCGCCATCGGCGATCCGAATGAGCACGATACCGATGCCGTTCTCGCCGAGGACTTCTACTATCAGGTTCTGAGCTCTCTTAGGGCTCAACAGCGACCTCACCCGAATCAGCCTTTGAACAACTTTGCTCAAACCTACCTATTTCAGACAGGTAGTCGCCACGCTGGTATGCGGCGACACGGACGTGGACCGGAGAACCACATGCAACGAATGGAGCAACAGGTTCAGCGTGCGGTCGAGGCGGCGAAGAACAAGCCCAAGAACAAGCAGCTCGTTATCGAGGGTAGTCTGGGCAAGATTTCGTTCAGCAACACGAAAACACCCAAGCCTCTATTGAGTATAAAACGCACCGAGAGCGGAACTGACACCAATCGCCCGAATAGCGCTCACCGTCCTCAGGTAGCGACCAATGACTTGGATAGGAAAGTGACACTGAAGGATATCGAGAATGTCTACTCAGCTTTGATGAAGATGGAAGACCTCACCCGCACGATGCCCCCCCCGCCTCCGCCCAATGGCAACCCGAGCGAAGAGTTCATTGAGCGCCAGGCCGAGTTGCAGGCGCTAAACGAGTGCCTGTGGACCGCCCTTAAGGTCCATGAACCGATCGGAGCTACCGCCGTACACCCGTTCATCGCCTTCATATCTTATCCGAAGGGCATGAAAGCGATTCCGCGCATCTTCCGTTTCCTTAGCCATGAGCAGCGTACCACCATCCTCACACTAATTGTGATCCATCTCGATCAGCTGGATATCGTCCGGGACGCGCAGGTGCAGCCGGGTGAACCCGTCACTCTCCGAGCCGCCATCCGTGAAAGCATTGAACTGTTTACCATGGCCGTCACCCCGAGCCTATTCCAAGTACTAAACGACTCCGAACTTCCTATTGTCACGGCTGTTCTCGGCCTCATGGTCCAAAATCTGAACGTTGACAAAATTGCCCGCACCCGCGTTGGGACCCACATGTTCACCATGGTCCTCAGCCGTGCTGAACTTATTAAGCAAACTCTGGCAAGCAACGACCCTAACTGGCAGCAATGGTGAGTGATACGCCTGCTCTTCCAGAATTCCTTTAACTAACTGTGATGTAGGACGGCCACATTTAACCACTTCTTCAATGCCCTTGCACCCTCACTTCCTAGCATCTTCCCGGGTACTGTAACATCGGGAGAAGACATCTATGTATGGCAATTCCTTGCGGCCATTGGCATTCATGCAAGCCCCGACGAACAGCAGCGGTTGGTGCTCGCTGTGAAGGATCGTGTCATGGATACTGTCGGTATCACCAAGACGCTGCCAGCTGATATGGCAAAAGAGCGTCTCGACAGTGTCAATCTCTTCATGAGGTCCATCGGCCTCGACGTTGAATTGTTGAAATAACCTATCTGCTGAGCTACCGTCTTATCCGTTATTCGGACTACGCTTGGATTGCCAGGGGTTGATTAGCCCTGGGACGGGAGGAGTGGCATATGGTTGGGACCCCAAAAGGGGGGCTTGTCACGAGAGGAAAAAGTCGAAAAAAAGGAGAAGGCCAAATCTGCTATTGCTGGCTATCCGCTCGGCCCGTCTTACGATGGACGTGTCCAATATAGCTACCCGCGAGAGTTGAAGGGCAACATCAGCATCAATTCTTGACAGCTACATTGGAAACCAAATAGGCCGCAAAATCTCGGTTCGTTTAGCCTACTCTTCAGTCTAGCAATGGTTAGTATACATAGTTACGAAGAACGTGGACATAAGCCGCCGTCCTCCCTGGATTTATTTGTCCTGAACTAGACAGCTAGCAGTACCTTTGCTGGCTTTCCTTTCCTTTTGCCCCTGTACGCCCTACCCCTATAATGTGAACTCCGGAACAATGCGAGTGCCATCTTCTGATCTTGAGCCCTGGCCAGTGATAATACAATGATCCTCCCCCCCCTTCTAATCAATCTCCATAGCGGTACCCTTGAAAGCGACAGACTTGCCCTTGCCTCCCGCTCTCTTGGTTGCCGTAGCGGGAGCAGCAGGGGCCTTCCCCGGCACCTTAGAAGTACCAGCCGCGGCGCCGCCGTCTTCCTTCTTGACCTGCGCACTCTCGTCGGCATCTCGATTCCCCTCGCCCTCTTCCAGGCGCCCGCTAACGGCACGCAGGAACTCGTCCGCGGACCAGCCGCCCCTCAACCGCGGCGCCTGGTTCTCCAATTGGTCGTCCGAACCATCCTTCGCCTTGCCCTTGCCCTTCGCCTCACTGCTGCTGTCCTTGATATCCTTCGCGGACCCGGAGGCGGGGGCCGGGGCCTTGTACAGCAGGTGGCTCGAGAACATGTCCCAGGCGCGGTCGCTCTCCTCGTGCTCGTACTTGAGCCGGCTCCAGGGCTCCGTCTGCACGGCGCGCAGCCGGTCCGCCATGGTCTCCTGCGCGATCTCGTTCGTCGACGCGCTCTTGATCGTCATGGTGATGGCGCGTGCCGAGGCCGGCGTCGCACCGTCCTTGCCTGCAGCGCCCGAGGATGATGCCGCGGCGGGGCCACCCGCCTCGCGCGGCCGTGAGAGACGATCTTGTTCCGCATATGCGTCGAGGTGGTGGAGCTGTGGTCGCAGGTGGATGAGGGATGTTGCGGGGGTTAGGTGGAGCTGGTCTTGGAGTCATGGAAGTTAGTCAATCAGCCATTGAATCGATCGGTCCTCCCCCCGCTGTCAGTCCGGACGCCGGGATACGGAGACACAGACAGAGATACGGGAAAACCCAGGTAGTTCAAACAATCACTCACCGCCCTGGAAAACGCCAACCATCCACCGACAATTGCTCTCGGCCTCGAGCGGGTACTGTCCGCCGAGCGTCTGGGTCCTCAGGACCTTGTCCTGGCGCACGGCCTCACTCCAGTCGGAGAGCATGTCCATGTCGAGGTCCTCCTCGTTGAGCCCCTTCTTGCCGCCGGCGTTCTTGCCCCTTCCGGGGGGCACGCCGACGCCGAAGCCGCCCGCGAGCCCGTGGCTGCCGCCGCCCTTGGCCGCCGCCGACCGCTGCAGCGCGCTGCCCCATCTTAAACCCTTCTCGCGGTCGTAGTCGGCATGCGCGTGCGACAGCGGCACGTCCACCTCTACCATGCCCGTGCGCGGCTTCAGCCGCACCTCCGTCACCGCCAGATCTTCGGAGGAGGACGAGGCGAGCTTCTTGTTCGGGTGCTGCAGGATCAGCAGCTGTCGCGATTCCGGCAGTGACGGGTTCGCGTACACGCCGTAGCTCGCGACGATCGGGTCGGGGTCGGAGGAGTCGGCGCCAGCATCTGCTGCGACTGCGACCGCCCGGGTCGAGGATGATTTCATTGTTATGTCGTCGTCTTCCATGTTTTCAGCTTGGAATCTGTGATCCTTTCCCTTTTTCTTCCTCTCTGACCGCGATCTAGGATCCGCGCGGCCTGGAATTAATTAGAAAGGAGAAATGTGATTTTCTAGCAGGCCATCGAGTATGCAGGAGAAGTGGGTGAGTCAGGTACGTTTCGTTGATGAGTTGCTTGAGCCTGCTGAAGTGTCGTTGAAATTTTAGCGGGGCAAAAGCTTATCATTACGCAACGAGGGGCTTATCAATTGACTAGTGTGGGTCTTCCAGTAGTAGCCCCTGTTTATGCATGCTTTAACTACTGCATATCCCCCTATAGCTACATACATATACTAGGGCTCCTACTGTACAGTTATCACATCTACTTGCGCAACAAGAGATTGCTACTCTATGCTATGTTCAAACAGGCAAGCTTCTATCGCAGCTTATACATCTGTGAGCCTGACTACGAGTCCGAGAAATTATGGCAGAATGATGAACGATAAGAAGCAGTAAAAGTACATCCATCTTAATTGACAAGAGAATGGGAATGGGTTGCGGTACAGGGTTGAAAAAAGGGGGGAAGATTCGCGGAGGATATCACGAAACATACAACACGGCCAAGGTAGGTCAGCAATAAACTTTAACATCGAACATCCATTACTCCTTGGCCGCATCGGTGCTGTGGCTCCGGTGGGACTTATTAAGGTTTCTGTTCGGTTTTCGCACAAACTCTTGCTGAGTTTAAACTTTCTTATTGCCTATAAACCTCGGGTCAGTCGCCATCTGCTGTGCCTTACAAACCTGCGTCAATAGAACTTCATTTTCCTTAGCCACTGTCAATATGGCTGTCTGGAACAACTTACCTGCCGAACTGAGGCTGATGGTGCGGAAAATTTTGGATAACGTCAGCTTTGGGAGGCCTCGAGATGAAGAAGTCCGTCACTATCACCACATGGCGGCGTATGCAGCGGTGTCGCGCGAATAGCAAGAGTTCTTCGAGGAGCGGACCTTCCAGTCACTCGGTTTGGCGTCAGCAAGACCTCCAGGAGCTCGAAAGAATCCTCAACCGAAGTCGAAGGCGTTGGCTCGGCACGTTCTGGCTGCGGGTCGAGCTCCCTCGATCCACCTGCGGCTCATGCTTTTCCGAATAAAGCGACGAGGAGGCCGACACCAACAGTGCCACCTTCACAGCCGCGGTATGGAAGCTCTTCACGGTACTTAATGGCTGGCAGCCCAGGGGACAGGAGCCGCTAGCCGACTAGGATTTAACCGCAGGTTGAGTCTATACTCACCAAGCGATCGAGAGCATCACTTTCGAGATCATCGTTTCGACGATGATTTATCAGCCTTTTACGCCTAGCCTATAATTGATCATTTCGACGATTTGCATGGCTGGTTAAATGAAAGCAGTACGAGCCCAGTTTGGGCCCAAAGCTCCGGGTACTCGGAAAACCTTTCAAACTCGACTTAGGTCAAGTTAGCACCGACCCGTCGCACTGTCTACCGTCGCTGAACTTCATCACTTGCTTCACTATGCCAAGACAATTCTACCGGAGGATTGCGAACATTGACAGCATCCTCTGAAGCCTTCCAAATCTGCGACGCTTCCACCTCGAACAGTGGCGCCAGGCGACAATAGCCGACGAGGATGAACCCCTTTTTCATCTCCGTAGAGTCATAGAAGCTTTACCACCTACTCGTCGCATCTTTTCAGCTTTTCAGGATACTAATAGAGCATTGGTCCTTTCCACTCCAAAAAAACAATCATCCCGAGAGTAATGCTCCTTCCGCAAGCATTCTAAGGAAGCAAGTCCAAAGTTCACCGTAATCAACGCATCCTTCCTCTTCGATGCTCTACCGTTCTTCTCCACTTTCGAGTCAGGCTCACCGGAATCAGCACAAGAAGCTTGGCCGAATCTAGTAAACCTCATAATGACTTTCGACCTGCTCAGTTCTAAAGCGTACGGGCACCATTCCGACAGAGTCCTCGAGGCCGCATCTAGAACTGCCTTGCGCATGCCCAAACTTCGTATGCTTCAATTATGGTTTTATGGCGATATTGAGGTTTGCCTCTTCCGCTACAGGAAAACCACAAGACGCCCGCTCATCGAATGGCTGCGTACCAAGAACGCACCTCAAGGCCCGAGTCAGGGGGTCGTATATGCTTGGCAGAAGGTTGCGGACATGTTTCTCCAAAGGCCCGTACGCATCGAAAGGACCGAAATACCATTTGACTGGCACATCAGAACCCGTGAGTCCGTCGTCTATCGTTATTGAAAAGCAGTACCATTCTATTACTCCCCTCCGCACTGCAATCAGTTTGGGAGGCTAGACACGTGACGACTGTCTGGATTTGAGATACCCGACGACGCCCGTGACTGCCGGTTCGGCTGCGAGGAACATGCATCTGCTTCGGCCATGGTGAATATCATATTAGCGTGTTTCTAGATCTTAGTTGTCAGTGTCGGTAGAGGGAGTTAGGCGCAAGCGCATATAAGTGTTTACGTATGGGGTCTCTTCAGTACTAGACTGATTTTTTGTCCTTTTTAGAATTACCAGCGCGCTCCGGTCCCTATATCCAAGGGGAGCGATATATATCCTAGTAATGAAAGCTGTACCGCCCATAATAACTTGCATTTTCTGGGTCTCAGTAGCATGTACGCACGCAGTCTAGTGCAACTCGTCCACCCCAGCTTTCAGGGTAAACCCACGCTCCATCGTTGGCACAGGCTAGTCCTGAGACCGGGAGTAAGTAGTTAACTCGATTACGAGACTCTTCTCGGCGGGAGCGTTGTTGTATATCAGTGACAGGCTCTGGTTACATCGGTTGAGCTACCTATGGCGACTTACTCATACAACCCATTGATGTGATCTTGAAATCTCTCCAAAAACTGAAATACAAATGATTCGATTTCTGTTTTCCGTCTCAGATTATCGAGTATCGTCACCAGTCAAATATTTACTATTTAATTTCAGTATTTCGGCTACTGTATAGGCCAGCGCTTGACTGGCTTCCACGGCACCACTACCAGCGCCGTTCAGATATCAATTATT
Organism: Monosporascus ibericus; assembly: GCA_004154915.1. NCBI lineage: Eukaryota > Fungi > Ascomycota > Sordariomycetes > Xylariales > Monosporascus > Monosporascus ibericus. Next base: position 97,289 of record QJNU01000130.1, on the reverse strand, counting down.
TCGGTTCGCATACCGCGATAAAAGGTGAGTATACGCCTGTCCCCGTATCAGCTGATATCCCCAGGGGACTCTCACATGGAAAGAACACTTACCGCTGAAAAACAACCTCCCTGTCTTGGCATCGTGCAGAACTGTCGTGGTGGCGGGCAAAACCTCAGCATCCCGGTCCTCGATGACCTTCTCCACCACGTAGGCGCCGTCGTCCTTCTTGCTGATCTTAAAGGCCGTGGCCGGCACGCGGCTGTTGAAGGGGTCGTCGGCGCCGCGCAGGAACTGGAGCGGCCACGGGAACGCGGCCGCGTAGATGTCCCCGTTCTTGTCCACGGAGAGGTTGTCGAGGGAGTAGCCGACGTCGATCTGGTGCCGCTTCTTGAAGCCCTGTCGCGGAACGTGCTCGAAGACGTCGATGGTCCCGACAGCGGAGCTCGGCACGTAGATCAGCCCATCGTGGCCCTTCGCCAGCCCGTTGGGGTAACGCAGGCCCTCGGCGACTTTCCAGCAGGCCTTCCGTCTACACATGGACACGTCGCCCGTCTGGAGGACGGAGCTGAGGCGATATCTCTGTTTTTGCGAGTGTCAGCAGCGGTGTCTCTTCGCGGGGTGGTACCTGGAGATCTCCGCCATACATACCCAGCCGAACCTCCCCTGTCCATGGTCGTTGGTGAACCAGAAGTCGGGCTTGTCCTCGTCAATCACGGCGGCGACCCTGTTCGCGGTGGAGATCAGGGGGTGGTGGAATGTCATGACGTGCTCCAGCTCATCACCGGCCCCGGCATCGCCCTGTCCGGCATTGAGGCGGAAGAGCTCGACAGTCATGTTGGCGCCCACCTTGGCGCTGTCCAGAAACTCGCCAGTGACCGCGTCGACAGAGGGCCTGCCGTTGACGGCCCAGAGGCGGATGTCGCCGTTGTAATCGTCGTGGCCGGTAAAGCCGTTGAAGTGCAGCATGTCCGTGAAGCCCGGGGTCTTCAGCGTGCGCATCCGGAACCCGGCGCCCACGGGCTCGTCAATGTCCAGGGCGACGAAGGCGTCCCGAAGACTACGCCCCGAGGCGTTGTACCGCGCCGAGCTGTTGAGCAGTCAGATACGAGAGGGTCCGGGAAGGAATTAGAAGGGGAAATGGGAAATGGGAATAGTCAGACGACTGCGTACTTAGCGTGCCACTGCTTCCGAGCATTCGGATCCGAACATGCCAGGAACAGCTGCCGCGACCTCTCGGATAGCCACATATCCTCGCATGCCTGCAGCCGCTCGTCCTCAAGCCGGCGGCATGTGTACGGGAACGCACTTAGAGGCTCGGTTTTGCGGCCGAGGCCCAAGCCGACTTTGAGTACGAGTGGGAGCTGGATCTGATAGACCACGGCGGCAAGGAGGACGATGAGCGTCGACAGACTGACCGCTCTGAAGCCGGCCATGTTGAAGCTATCAGCCCAATGGAATTAAGAGCAACTCAGAATTGGTCGGTCGAGGGGAAGACAGCCCGGCGAATTGAATATATACACCAGGTCGTCTAGCTAGGCTTTAGATTAGGCGTGGTCTCGACTTGCGGGGGCAGCGATAAAATCATTGATGGAATTTTGTGTGGAGAGACCCGGATATCATACGACAAAGCATTGGGGCCTCGGCTTGGCCCGAGGACGCGAGGACAGCGAGGACCGTATATTATCGCCTTGCTAGGCCCGACACCGAGACGCTGTTAGATCAATCCCGCTCCGTGCTACGACGGGATTGGGACATTCGGCTGGCTTGGCGAGACTCTTTGCGTCTAGCGCCTCTGTGGGAACCATTCATTTTCGAATTATTCGGAATGATTCAATGGCCGTTCATAAAGGTCCCGCACTTTTCGGGCCAACTCTGCCTCCGATTATGAGATTCCTAATTCGTTATTAGCACTTCTACGATATCTTCTCGAAATGCCTTCGGAGCTCGGTAGGGTACGTCCGGGGTATCGCGAATAAACGAAAATAACCTTGTTTCTATATAAAATAAGCTATAAAAGCGGGGGGCGAGATAGGGACGTGGTATTACAGAGAGAATGGGAGGTCGCTGAAAATGCCGGAAGCGCATAGGCCACCGAAAGGGACATTATGAATGATTCCGTATTATACGTAAAAATACGAGTGATTCGAATCATTCTGAATCGTTCCGAATTTTAGAAATCCTATTTGCTTCGACCAGACGACTAGGAATACGCCGAAACACCGGCCTAAGAAGGAGTAATCAAACTTCCGTGTGCCTACTCCAAACAGATATATCCCACGAGCTACCGAAAACGCTCACCACCAGTATCACACGCGTGCCACGCAAGACCTCAATGCCACGGGTGCTGCTAGGTGGCTTGCGAGATCCCACACTAACGCTAGTAACAGCGCCCTAGAGGTCGAAGCGATCTCGATATTCATCCCCGCTCGTTAGCCCTGCGGTTCGAAAGAATTGTCAGTTATTAAAATGCCGCCGATCTCTCACTCCAGTTATGGACTGTCAATTCGCCGTAGCCGCCGAAGACATCGGTCTACAGAAACGAAGAAGGCCCGAAATCAAACCCGGCCGGGCTTTTCTCAAGTACAGCTTGTCTCAGCCAGGCGCAAGCGCTGGACCATAACGATTGAGCCACCTCGGACCGCCTAGGTACATCAGTACCCCGTCGCTGCCATCTATTATCCGTATGAAGTAATCTAATGGAATCACCGGCCAAGCCGTTATAATTCAGATCCCACATTTCAACTCCTCGATATGAAGGTCGCTCAACTATTTTGGCCAGGCTAATATCTGGACTGCGTCTGCATGCGATTCCTTACAGGGCTCACCGACGATGCCATAACAAGGGTGATAGGTCTTAATGATGTCCGGCAAGCAACGAAGAACCGACTTATTATATGACTCAGTCTTCTTTTCGTAATTATAGCTAAGCAGTAGCGAGCAAAGTCACGATGCGAAACGCCAGGAATGAAAAGACGTGTCGCGTACAAAGCTTGACGTATCTATGCATATATGTGTGAACCGAGAGTCTACCTATATGCGCCATTCCGGTGTTATCATCATTTCCCAAAAGGCACAAAGAACGAAAGACGCTATTTTCATCATAATCGTCAGCCAGAAAGGGCCTTTACATTTCCAGCATGAAGCAACCCCTCCCCTATCCAACTCATGCATATGTTCATATACTCATGCCCTCTTCGCCCCCGCTCTGACAACGCCCTTAGACGCGGCGGCGGCGGCTACGGATGCTCCTCTTGCTGTCATCGCGAGCCCAGAGGTCTGCGCTGATGCCTGTGGAGCAGCTCGTGCCGCCGGGGAGCGCCTGCATAGCGGTCCAGGACCCGGACGCGCATTGCTGGAACGAGGTCCCGTCGCAGTTGAACATGCCCTCCTCGGTGCAGGGACCGCTGAGACCACCTGAGCCGGAGCCGGAGCCGGACTCGGGTGGGTTGACCGGGGCATCGGTCGTCGCCGGCGGCGCGCTATCGTCACCCGTGGGCTCGGCTGTCGGGGCCGGCGCGGCGTCGCCGGTCGTGGTCGGGCCGGCGATGGGGATGGTGAGGAAGCTGGTGGGCTCGTCTACGACGGCTGTGGAAGTGGGAGACGGGAGGTAAACGCCGTTGCCGTTGCCGCCGTTGTTGTTGCCGCCGTTGTTGTTACCGTTGCCGTTGCCGTCGCCGCCGTTCCCGCCGCCTGAACCAGAACCAGAGCCAGAGTCGGAGCCGCCTTTGGGCACGCAGTTCGTTCCTTCGACCTTGGCGAAACTGGCGGCCGTGTTGGGCCGTTCGACTACCGCGCCCGGGTTCGGGAACTCCGGGTCGGTGCCCGGCTCGGTCTTGCAGTCGTTGATGCCGGCGATGTTGGCGACGAAGAGCTCCGGGAGGCCGTTCTGGCGCGGAAGAAGGAACGCCTCATCGGCAGCACCCGCGGTCTCGTTACACTTGTGGGGGGTCTCGACGTTCCGCTTGGCGGCGCCGCCGGTGACGGTGATGGGGGCGCAATTCATGTAGTACTCGGGCTGGCCAGCGAGCTTGGAGATCCAGGTCCAGGCGAAGGTGTAGTCGCCGGGGCTCACGCCCTCTGGGATGGCGAACTCGTACTCGCTGGGGCCGTCGCCGCTGACGCTCGGGCACCCGCCCTCGATGCTCTTGATTACCTGCCACGACGTTGTGGCCGACGGCTGCAGGTCGCTCGTGATTGCAAGCTGGCAGCTTCCGCCGCCGTGCACTGCCGAGCCCGTGAACGACAGCGTCTGGCTCTCACCCACCGCCATCGTCGTGGCGATGCCGTCCCGGCTGTACCACGCCGCCGGATCCCCGCTCACCTTGCAGGGGTACGACGCCTCGCCGGTTATGGGGCCGTTGTCCAGCTTGTCCAGCGAAAACGGCGTCGGCGTCTTCATGATCATGTGCGCGTTTGCCGTAGAGGCGACCAGCGCCAGGGCCGCGGCAATGCTCTTGCTGCTGAAAGAAGACATTTTTTCTGTTCGAGGTATCTCGTTGCTGTTTTGGTATCAAGGAAGGTGCGTATTGCGTCTAGTCTGTGAAAAGAGTGAAAAAGCTCCTGGCGTTTTGCTGCTTCTTCTTCCTAATTTGAATGCTAATGATGGTGAAGAGTATTTGACGATCGGAAACCAGCCGATTCGGGATGCTCTTATATGCTGCAAATGTGCTTTGGAAGGAGTGTGAAAGAAAAAAAGACCTAGGGAGTGGAAGAACGCGGTTGTTTTCTTAGGGCGAGGTGCTGAGGAACAATGCTTTGTGCTCCGGACAATGGGCTTTGTGAATCTCTTATATAGTGAGTGACTGAATGGGATATGTTAATCAAGAGCAGCTCCCATTGGCTGAAAGGGAGGAGGGATACGAACAAGATACTGTACAAAGATGTGATATGGTGTTGGTGGGATCTTCACGTCGAAACCACCACTCAAATTCGCTGTCCGGAGAGCCGCCTCGCGCCCATGGGCTCCCTCGGGCCCCCTCTAAACCATTTCAGAACAAAAAATTACCGAATATCTACATCTCCCGGGGTTCCTGTTTCACCTCTAGGAGGTGATCGCCAGTATACGCGCTGCTGGACCTCGGCCGGGTCATGGAGTCCCGGCCAATTGGTTGGTTGTTGCATGCACGCACTGGAAACCTGGGGGCAAGACACCAACAAAGCAAGCCACTAACGTTGTTAGACAGTGGCAAATCATGGCCACAGTACCGAACCCCTCCAAGACCCTCTTTCAGGCACCGTACCTGCCACCCCAGGACCATCTCCATTCAAAGAGCCCTGCAAGCTGCAGATCACGGAAACGCGTCGCCAGTCAGCGGGAGATCGCCAGCGCCAGCGGCGACATCGAGCACGTATGTACGTACTGTAGAATTTATGAGCGACTAGAGAGTGTGCTGTGATTTGCGGCGAGACCCACTGAAAAACGTAAAAGTTTCAGAGCCTACGGGCTCTTACAGCCAATCGGCTAAGCGCTGCGAAGTTGAATCGAAACATCCCATTCGGCCCTAGGCGCGGCGCTTACTTACGCGGACGAGTGGGGGCAGTCAGGGGGAAGTCGGCAAACCCCTATTATTTCTTCATCGGTTGCCTCTTTTCTATCAACAAACTACGGTATTATGCACTATGACAAGAGAAGTATTCCATGTACTATTTGACTTTATGCATGAAACTGCAGTTAATCTTCAGATGTCAGTGGCCTATTTCGCCAATGAATTTTTCGGCCGCCGAGTAGGTCGGCCCTTGGCGATCACGACCGCCTTAAGGGCATTGCAGGCGCCAACCATATCCCTCCTTTCATATGATTCCATGCTGCTATGGTAATTTTTGTGTCCGGTCCTTTCTCCCCGAGCTATAATGGGTTAGCTTTATGACATGCTAAGGAACAATGCCTGATTCCGTCTCTCATCTTGTGGGCCCCTCTAGTGTCGAGATCATGAACAAAGCACCTTCCGCGGCTTCTTTCATCACATAAGCACATTGCTTTTTGCTACCACTTGACCTCTGTTCCCGTTGTCGGATCTTACCACTTACTGACCACCATCAAGCAAATATACATCTCCTACTCCTCTTTACATGTCTTATTCAGTTAGGTGATCCTAATATCTTTATCTTACTCCTACCGTCTATAGGTCCGTCGCTGGTACGATATAAATGTGCTACAACATAAAAAATAAAACTCCTCGAGGCCGTTGCTGCCAACGTATGGCGCTGGGTTGGCGGAAGTCAAAATAATCCTGGAATGTTCTGTTCGGTCGACGCTTCTGATAATGCAGGCATCACGATGAGGCCTACCGTTCACTAAGGGTTGCCGAAAGCGCCGGTTTTCTATGTAGCCTTTTAGGGCGGCCGGTGCTACCGCTTTTGCCCACAACCCTTCGCCGCCTTCCTCTGTTTATTGAGTGCCTCCGTCGCGGCGTCCAGGGCCCGGAGCCCTCGATCCGCCGCGCAAGCATCTCAGGTCTTCTGGAGTTACGACTCCAGGAAGCTGAGCGCGTCGATCGTCGCGTAGCTTACGAGGCCGTAGTTCTCCACGGAATTTTTTATCCGCGTCTGGGCTGAGGCCAGAGCCTGCTGGTGGTCTCCCGATAGAAAGGAGATGTGGCAACCTAGCTGATGGCCTGCGGCCGGGATAAAGGGTTAGCGTGCGGCGGCCGGGGACTCTAGGATACCATTGTTGAGTCGCTGCGCCCCCGGCAGAATTCGGCGCCTGACCGGGTTCCAGGCCAATGCTAATTTTATGCCAAAGAATTCGAAGCCCAAGGTGTCGGCCAAAGGAGCCAGTTGGCGGGACCTCCCCTCGGGTGGCTTGTTCCACCATGGCAAGTTCACACGGTTCGTAGGTACTGAACCTACGGCACGTCGCAATGAACAATTCAGCCGAAGGTTCAACGTGGGGATCCAGGACGTTGCATAGAAGTTCGAAGTATGGTTCGAGCAGTTTGCCAGTGTTCTGCGCCAATTCTTGCAATCCCATCTCATATAGATGTTCCAGGATCAGGCGGATCAGGGGCGAATTTTTGTGGACTATTCTCGATCCGTCGCACATGTATCGAAGCGAATACATGGCAACCTCGGGGCGGAGAGCGGCTACTGGTACACGGCTGTGCAGTGTGAATAAGATCGACAGCGGGTCTTGCGATGCGACGAAGTCCTGGTACTCATCCCATGCACGCACCTAAAATTCGAAACGCATGTCTGGAATCACCTTGAGCAAGAACAACTGAGCAAAAGCAACTGAGCAAGACATGGTGCTGCTGAACCACGGAGTTACTTGCCTATCATAACGGTGCCTCCTGGCAGCGGCTTCCACAGACCTCACGCACTGAATCTCTTCTTGTACATATATTCGCTAATATGACTAGCATATCCGCTATACTCAAGCAGGGAGAAACGCTCACGTCGCTGAAAGTCGGTGCTTGTCACGCATGTTTGCTATGACTTGTCTGAGGATCATATGTTGGCTATAATATAGGTTGGTCATGATTCCCCTGTGTCTCTCCCCGTCATCCGCCGTCGCCCATTGTCTCTGGGAGCCCGCGCTAACCATGGAGTCGAACTGCTGTTTCGAAATGGTCTGGAAGGTTTAATAATACGGCGATGCCTCTCTTCCCGGACTGCTAACTTGTCACCGCGCTGCGATGATGATTCGAGCTCCTATCCTGTCTATTGCGCAACTATATCGCATGGTGTTACTGGTAGCTTGGCTCTTACGGTAAGTTCCGCTTTCTTCAACGTTTCCGCACTACATGAGCGGGGAGCTCAAGCCGCACATGTCAGGAAATGCGTTCGGCTGATAACATCGCCATCGAAATGATGTGAATTAGACGATATCGAGGAAGAATCAATGGAAATTAGGTAAATTAGAGGTCTGGGGGCTACACACGTGGATTAAATAGGTGTCGATGGCAGAAGAATATACAGCAGCTAGCCGAAAAGACTTTAGTTAATGGGTGGGTTGCCCCTATTATTAGCTAAGCTCCCCAGCTTATTTACACTTGACTGGCTAAGCCTACCTGTCCAGTCGCTGCGATCAATGAAATTCCCAACATCCTCACTGATATCAAATTCCACCAGGAGCAATCGAAGTAGCCATTAGATTTAGATCCGGGTTTATAACCTTCATTGATAGAAGGTGTTACGACATGTACATATTTGTTATGCCATAGGTATCTCTTGCTCGACGTGTTGCATGTAATCGAGGCTTGGTCTAGCTGCTCGTTATGCTCTTGTTTTATATATATTTTCTATCTTGTACGTAGCAATATCGCAAAGCATAGTTACATGTTATTACACCAAGACAAGCCCAGCTCGTTTCTTCATACTAACAACTAGCTCCTCACCGGGCTCGCCGTCCCAACCCCATCCTAAGCGTACCAAAACATCCTCCTGAGGACGCCTGCCAAGGGCAAGAATTCCCAGGCCTCTCTCCAGTGCATGTGTAATCTCCCAGCGTATATATAGACGTTCACGGCAGATGAGATGATATGGCGTTGAGCTGCGCGGCAACCCGAGCTTGATGAGCGGCTTCGACAGACTTAGGGCTCAAGCCCGTTCCGAGGGGGACGGATCCCGGGGCGTTGGTGAAGGTGGTAAGGCGGTAGGCGCCGAGGCTCTGCTGGTCAACGGGGTCGTTCGCAGGAGACTGTACGGAGAAGGTATGGGCCGGTTTCTCGGGAGTTTGGCTAAAGGAGAAGAAGGTCATCAGCGGCCCGGGCCCGGCCCCGGAAGCACATTGGATTTACGGAGACGGAGAGTGGAAGCTGGTGTGGGTGTGTTGAAGAAACGGAGAACCAACCCTCCGTAAGCTGCACGATTGGACTCCGGCGCCATAGCTGGGAGTAAGGCGGAGGCGAAAGGTTTGGTGAATTAAAACACGAGAGCGTGGATTTGAAATGGCACACAATTGTACAGGGTGCTTGAATCACGAAGCTTCTGACTGTTATGAAGATGTTACAGAGTATTGCGAGTTCAGCATGCAAGAGTCATAATCGCTTTGCTCCAGCTGGATCAGCTCTCAGGAGCTGTTTTATAGTAACAGGATATCAGGATCGCAGAAACCGAGCCTCCGGTTAGCGATATAGTATGGTATACCTCACAGACCTCAGACAAATCCGCAAAATTGATACTTTCCCAGAGTAGCCGCATCTTCTGGGTAGTGCCGAACTTTTTCTCTTGAGAATGTACTTGCAACGTGCAAAGCAAGGCGGCAATATTCCTTGCTCCCGCTAATGTACTAGATTGCCTCCTCAGTGCCAAACGGGGGGTTCCGAGTAACGAACGGTCGATAGATAGCAACTCGGCGAACCTCAGCATCGAGGTGGGAAAGCAAGTTATGCATCTACAACGGTTGGATTGCTAAAGGCAGCCCGTCAGCTGTGCATATGCAATTAAGTGAGAGCCCAGGCATTGAACAGATGGAACTCTGGTTAGGAGCACTGACGAGGGACACTCGACGCAGGTACTTTTAAGAAGAAACCAACCCGCACTAGCCCCTTAGAGGCAGACATGCGCCAAGAATTTATCGGAAAACGCTGCAGGATTGTCCCTACCGTCAGCTTATCACCATGGCCCTAGACCTCACTTGAGTCTATTGGGTAGGGTACATCTCGTGAGTCCTTCGCGACGAGAAGAGACACTGGGGCTCACGGCTTTGCTCAAGTTGAACCATAAGATGAATGGATCCTAAGAGCACGGATATTGCTCGAATTCGTGGGGGATATGGTGCCTTTCTCAGGAGAAGGTGTACGAGGGATCAGGCCTTACCACTGGGAAGATCTGCAGTGACGTCGGAGGCATGATGGACTTCCGAGTATCATAAAGAGCTTTCCCCAAGTGCCCCCTATGCGATAAATGAAACAGCTCCGATTCGCCTCGGAATTGCATATCTTGCTTGAATCAGAGTGGGAATCGCGCTCGAGTAAGCCTTCTTCAGATTTGAGCTGATTGTAGAGCGACAATCTGCTCACCGACCAGAACATTATGCCAAGCACAGTTCGGTCTCATAAACGGCCGATTTCCCCTATCATAACCGTAGTCTTGCGCTGATTGTTACAGGTAGCAGGACACCTGTCATCGAGTCTCACGGGTCGCGCACTGTCGATAGCGACCATAAATACGCCTGTCGACGTGTCAGCCGCAGACAAGAAGATCGAATGAACACGTGTGAGAGGCGTCCGTCCAACGAATTAGAACCCTGGATAGAGGAACGCCCCCTTCGAAAACTGTTGCACCACTGCCGAGTGGGAGCGCAGAACGCCCGACTAGATAGAAAATGCGACCCAATATATGTAGAGCGTTCGGTGAGGGGAAAGCACAGCCTGCTGCTTCTCAGTTGTCACCGATGCTTCATGCGACGCGTAGCTGCTGATACCGTGTAATGAGGAATTAAAGGCTCATAGCGATTGGTCCAGTTCCGTTGCAACAGCCTCACTTTACCCCGCATGATGCCACCGCTTCACTGTCCAGGAAGGTGACGTGGCCCTCTCTCTGTCTCAAATCGCAACCTCCAGAGGACAGAGGCAAGCATACCACTTCGACCGATGCCCAAAGCTAAGATGTACAAGATACCGGAGGTAATGATACCAGTTGTCGGAGAATCTGATGAGCCCGGTTCCGAGGCTATGATGGTCGATTGTCGCTAGCGAATGGGAAAGGAAGCGTTTACCGGTGCTGACTAATGGCAGCGATGATGAGACTTCCTCATGGTCGGAGAGCACAGTGGACAACTACCCGCCCTTATGAGAGAGATAGACCAGTTTCTGCGGCATGTTGCTCGAGGGACATGTTGTTTGAGGGATATGTTGCCTCGGTCGGGAAGCTCAGGTTTCAAGGACCATTTCGGCAAGGGGGGTCGGCGACGAGGTTCGGCGAGGAAGCCACTGAGCTTGAACACCTTTCAAACACGGGTCAACATTTACTGGTGCGGCATTGCAAACGTAGTCATTAAGTATCGTGAACGAGTGCTGAATAAGTAGGTTTATGCCATAAGAGGAGTCTGCTGGATGACGTGGGGTGCAAAGGGAATAGTAGGTAAAAGGGATGGGAAAGACAAGAGTAGTGAGGAACAGAGAGACGAGCCACGAAGAGACAGGCAAGTCGGCATTTCATTCTTAAATACTGACAGGTGGTGCAGGGCAGCGGAAAAGACTCTGGACAGGCTCTGCACGGGTGAAAAAAAAAACCGGCGACTGAAAGACCTGCAACTACACTGGCGCAAGCACACCTTGGTAGATATGGTAGAAAGTCGAGTTCGGAGTTTGTCCAATGACTTGCCTTCAGAGCGTCGTGCGGCTCAGGATGCTAACCAATCATAACTAGAGTCCAACGCCACCACGTGGGCATAGACACGATAATATCCAGAATCACCCAAGTTTAATTGGCTGGTCATTTTTGTAAAGCTGATACCATGAACGAGTATTTTCCCCGTCTGTGCCAGCAGGTGTAAGAAAAGTGGACCTTCGCACATATTGCAACTCTTTCGGGTGGCAGCCTTTGGGACACCACATTCGACGATAAAGTGCGTGTTGATGCTCATCTTGTCAGGTAGGGAGATTCCAGTCCGCTATTGTTTGTCTGGTGCCAGAGGCGGATACGGTCTAGGACGAACCTCGATTGGATTTCTGATACATAATGAGACTGACAAGAGCGACGGCCCCTCCTTGACACGGGAAGCTGATCATATACTACTGTCGTCTTCAGAAAGGAAAGACCAAACATAAAGAACCCCCTGTCTCGGAGATATTAGGTGTGCCTTTTGCGTCCTAAGCAAGCAGTCGACTTCGATTAGTACGTGGTATCATCTCACTAACAGCGAACCAGATTCGCTATTTCCCTGAGAGCTTTTCTGATGGCTACCAAGACTAGACTGGCGCTCCTTAACCACTGACCCGTTTTGCCGTCGTGAAGTTTATATACCCTTCCCAGATTGCCTTCGGCCTCCGCAGGAGGAGTCACTGACTGTGGCGTTTGGTTTCCGCGCGCCGACGCAAAATGGGGATGACACATCCAGCTACATGAGGTGGTGGTGATTCCAGGGTCCACCTTGAAGTTATCGGAGTCTGTAGAGGGTATGAAGGGGTATTCGAAGCTCTGAAGGTCAACACGGCTGCAAAACCCCTAAACCATAGACTAATGCCCGGCTCTTCAGGGCTTGTCTTTGTGCACGGGAACGTCTTATGGGAACATGTAGGAATCGATGCCGCCAAGGGGCCAGGCACTCATATTCTACCGCGTTGCTATGTATGCCCACCAACGAGTATGAGCTGGGCACATGGAGGTGCTCAGTAACTCTATCTCCAGAGTGAGTCTGCCAAAAGGTATGACGGTAGGCATGAATTGTTCTCATTAGGAGGCCCCTTATATCGTTCGAGCGGCTGGCTGGGAAAAGGAGAGACAAGAAAGTAGTTGCTTAGCCTGCTAGTGCTAGTAGCTATCTTCCTTCACCATCCCATACAGTGATACTTGAATAACAAATACTCGGGCTGGTTCTGGATGCTTCGCATCTTCGAGATGTGGACGATCTATGCCACTATATGAAAGAAGGACTGCTGGCCGACGGAGACCTCTTTCATGGACTTGACACTATGAAGAGGATAGCTATATGGATATGGACAGGACCGGCTTCCGATCGATATGATCGGGTTGGAGTCCAATTGCCCTCTGGCTGTTTAACTTGTCTGATACGAAGGAGGCGTCTGAATGTCCTACTATTGAAGAGACTGGAGATATGTATCCACAGTCAGTATACAGTTCCTTGGAAGGGAATTTGCATTGGAGAACACAACCACATATTGCCGGCCCTTCTACGGGACTTCATATATATGTATGCTCCTGCCTAACCAAGATTCGACTTAGCCTTTATAATGCATAATACCTCTTTAACTCACCAAGGATGGCCCCATGGCGACATGGTGCCATTCAATCCTCACATAATTTTTGCACATATTCCACAAAGGGGAGATAACAATTTTAACGGTCTCTTTTGGATTCCCGGTAGAAGTAGAAGAGACTCATCCTGACAAATACTTCTTACCTCATCGTGTGCACTTATAGGGGCAGCTCAAGTGGTGTTCTATATCGCCTGAAGTTAGCCCGGCCTATGCGAGCGCGAACCCGGTGGGACGGCGTCGTCTCAACCCTACACGCTATATCATCCCGGGACCCGTAGATGCGCACTCTCACTACTGTTCTCCCTTTCTTGAAAGGCTTCGTTTCTTAGGCCCTGACTCGACGAACTCGTTGAGACGGACTGGTCCCGATACGATATGACATCCGACCTCGGGATTGGACCACAGTCAAAACCTACACGAAGTGCACTGAGGTTCCCAACAGCAAGCAGCGCGTATGATACGGAGGGACTTCGGCAGAATGCCTACTGTAGTCGGTTGGCACCATGTGATCCTCAGCCATGCCACCAAAGCATTGTGTGGACCAGGCATATGGGATTTATGCAATAAGTTAATAGGCGATGGCAGACCGTGAATATAGGGGGCAGCGAATAACGTGCTGCTTGCGTGGCTGCGGGATAGTTGCGCTTATCTACGGGTAGACACTTGGGATCGTGGATGACGTTGCCGGATCGGGGTTTGACAGCACATTTGCAACTCAACAAACGATGCACCTCTGCGATGATTGATGGATAATATCATGGCGATTCAATATTCCATTATCCCGATACTGAAGAGCTGAATAAGTGTCAATACTCTGCCAACAGCGAATCCATACTAGGGTTTAGGTTCGCGAGACCTCAGTATCGTAAGTGCTTCAATTCAATGCAATTTGTTGGGCTTGGAAAAGACCGAATTACCTCAAATTAGCTTCTATTGTTTATACCGCAAACCAATCCGGTTTGCGTTCTCTGCTTGTTTGTCTAATAGCCTGGAGCCTCTATTCACATGACGCGTTTTAGTTCGGACCCTATCTAGTGAGGAAGAAAGGCTTAGGAAACTGCACCGCCCCGTTCAGCTGTTCAGCTGATACTGCTAGCCTTCTTCCAGATCCGTGTCTCCTCTCCCCACCACCTTAAAGGAGCGAGACGGGATCACGGAGTCGACAGGCAATGCAATCGTCATTTAGTTCTTCGAAGAACCAACAGTATTTAAAGTTTAGCAAGTTCTTGGGAAGTCCCCAAACACGCGATACCTCTTTTCAGACATCCCGCACGCAATATACCAGCAATCTTCACCATGGGCCTCTTCTCGCGCTCTAGCGACTCCAAGAAGGACCAGGCAACCGGCCAACCCAAACAGGGTTGGTACGTGCGCTACCAGAACGCCCGCCTGGGTCGCAATAACATGATCAGCAACGAGGACTTGGAGAAGTACACGGGGAAGAACAGAACGGAACTGGAAAAATGGGCCGGAACGACCCCCGGCGTCGGCAAGAACCAGGTCTCCATCGCGGCGGGCTCCAGTCCCGGCATCGGGGGGGAATTCGCGGCCCAGGCTGGGCCGTTGGGAACGAACAAGCCGAGAGACTTCTCCAGATAAAGGAGGGTCGAGGGTCGGCATAGGTCAGGATAGGCCAGAATACGGAGAGATCTTTCCGTCCTCTGTGCTTTATTGGTGGTGGTGGTTTTAGGGCGGTTGGGCAAAAGTCGGTAGCGTATATGCTGTCACGAGGAAAATCCAAGGGGCATCATTAATGGGATGCCCCTTGGGAGCCCAATCCGTTAACCACTGAAAGTTGCAACAAAACGTCGGCCTGTCGAGACTTGCGCAAGGTGAATCCCAATATCATGTTGCTGCACTGCCATTCGCCGTGATAGTAGAGTGGTATGGGTCAATTAAGTAGAGTGGATTTAAGGTGAGAGCTATTGTCCCATCGCATCTAACAACTCAGTCGTCTCCATTGTTTCTCGCGCTGTCATAAGGTGGACCTATCCGTACTTTTACGTCAAGGAAAGGCGCTCATTACTGGAACGAGGCAAACCCTAACTTAGTTGTTGAAGCCACGCGACCTGGAAACCTTACCCGTAAAATTCAGATAACCCTTTTATGACGATCGCAAGAAAACGGTGCCACTACAGTATGTCGCAGCGATTTGGACAGCGGAGGGTAATCATAAAAAGGGACACTTATGAGACATATGAGTGTGCGAACCCTAATGAAAAGAAAAACTCGGGTTCTGCCTACTGGTAACCTTCGCTCGTGGTTTTTTTATTAACTTTCTGCCAACGGGACTTAATCCCAAGCACAAAGGGTGTTGCGGTTGTAGTTGTGCTTTTACGAAGTAGTAACAGATAATGCATACATACCTACCCAGAAGCAGTGGTCTTTAATGCTTACCTAGAGGTAGGGAAGCCAATAGGGTGTTGTCCGATCGGCCGCCATCCCTCAATCTGGCAGCAGCCAGCTGTCTAAATAAATTCCATAGAGTAGTGCCCAGAGATAGCACAGTTTAGTGTATGTCACATGCATACATGCAGTAAGGCAGACTGGAGCAACCTGAAGGAGCCCATTAAACATTTCCTGGCACCTGCTCTCCTTGACGTGTTCAAACACACCCAGTTCCGCCTCTTCGTTTGCTCCGTGTGCCCGTCTTTCGCCAGACGGTTAGATGGAGAGCAAGAAGATCCCCCCAACGTCTGCGAATGTATTGCTGCTCTACGTTTCATGTGAGCGGGACGGACTTTACATCCATCCACCGCCTCTTCCACGTTTTCAATGATCTTCGATGTTGAAGCCAACACTTACTCATTGTTTTTCTGAAGGTCCGCAAGCATCCATATTTTGTGTCACCTGACGAGGGTTCCATTTTCTTCTTCCTTGTCCCATAAGAATATCGACAGTACTTCAATCACTCGGGAGAGGTGAGGGGAGAGGCCAATTTACCCTTCGATCATCTGCCCTTTCCAGGGTGGTTATTTTCCTTTTTCACTTTCAGATTGTCTATCAATTGAGGTGACTTGCTCCCAAGTTGGAATGTGACGCGAGGCCCTGGGATCATTGCGCCGACCACTAAGAAGCTGAGAATTCCGGTGGGCGCCGGCGCCGCCGAGCAGCGCTCTTGGGACCAGCTTGATGCCCAGGGGTGTTTTCTAGTCGGCCCCTCTATTCGTCCACTGTTCCCAATCACGCAGGTACGTAGCTTGGAGGGGGTCGCAGGTGAAAGTGGGAGAGACTCCGCAAGAAGGAGGAGCATCGGGAGGGTCAACTCTTCCAGACTCCTCGTATCCTGACAACAGCACCCCCGACCCAGCGGCGACGACGATAGGAGCTATCAATTGCCAGCAATCTTGCTACGTTGGCCAATACTTGACCGGTCTTTGGTAGCTCTCTTGATTTCCAGAAGCTCTCCCCAACCTCCTTTTTTGGAGACCACGTCCTGCCCAATCCTGCACACCTTTAAATCTCTATGCACGACCAGTCCAATCACCAATAAGGGGGGGGTCCATGAGTGACCATTCAGCGACTACCAGCTGGCTTTCTCCGCATGATTTTGGAGCATCATCCCATCTAACCGTTCCAGCGAGCTTCGGCTATCGTGGCCTCCATGGGAATTTCCGTTTGGGGCTGACGTAGTAAGACGCATCGAACGAATGGACCCTCTGCAATATGTAGGAGGGAAGGACCGGCCCTGGAATCGTCGCCATTCACGCAGTCCCTCCCTATCCCCTTACGATGATTGGGAGGTGCGAGGCAACACTATCCCTCATTCGCTGCCTTACCGCCCTCGAAGACATGAAGTACAAAGGACCGACGACAGGATGCCTAAGCACTCCTCCCATCGACACAGACGAGCGTCCGAAGATCTTCGCCCTCGCGACCCAATGCCTCGACCGTCGCGTTTGCCGGCTCGTTCAGCCACCATCATCGACCGGAGTAGTAGGAGCCGGAGGGTATACGATGGCGACGATGATGATGATGAGGATGGCTGCTCGAGGTCGAGGTCGAAGTCTAGGCCAAGGTTGAAGCCAAGGTCCAGCTCTGAGAGTAGTAGTCGGCATAGCGCGTCCGACGTCCTTGAGCCATTACCGAGGCCGGCACGCAGACACCAGAGGGCGCTCCCTTCCAAGAAGGCTCCAAGAGCCTCTTCCTCAAGCTCAAGTGCCGATCTCACGCCATCCGCATCTTCTCAGGACGAAAGGCCTAGACGTCGAGCTGCTGAGAGACAGATTGAGGTAATTGCCGAATCGGAACCTGAACCGGCCGAACATCGGCGCCTTCCCCGCAGGGGCCAGAATGAGATCGTCTTCGCGGGCGGCGGTGAAGACGACGGTGTCTACGAAGACCCGTTACCCAGACACGCTAGGACTAGCAGATCTCCGTCTCGCCGACGGTATGGGCGCCGTTCGGACTCCCGAAGTAGCTCTCGAAAGCCGCATTATCGAGATCACCATGACGAAGGGAAGCATATATCTTCATCCAAGTGGTAAGTACAAAGGTATTATGCTTGGGAATCAATTATACTGATTGGTGACGCGCCTGGTTAGGTCATCCAGACCACATAAGAGAAATTATGAATCTGAACCATATTATGAAAAACCAGAGCGTTCACAATCACAAAAGGCCCCCAGTTCCCGTGTGACCTCGTCGCATAGCCTAGGCTCCTCGTCGAGGCGATCCTCCGCATTTGAAGCTTTGTTTTCCCCGCGCCGTCAGCAATCATCTGACAAACCGGCGAAGATGTGAGTTTGGACATGACCATAGATATGTTTAGATACATGGGACTAATGGCAGAGCAGTGTCGAGTGTGTCGCATGTCGTGATGAGGTATCCAGCAGCAAAGCGCCTAAGCTCAAATGCGGACATCGCATGTGCAACATCTGCTTAAGACGTAAATTTAGACTCTCGATTCAAGATCCATCCCAGATGCCACCGAAGTGCTGTACCGCGGATCCTATTTTTCTGAAGCATGTCCAAGATCTATTCCCCGACAAGTTCAAGAACACTTGGAATCAAAAGTTCGCGGAGTTCTCTACTCGAGACCCTATCTATTGCCCAAGAAGAAAATGCGGTGAGTGGATCAAACCTGAACGGATCCACGAGCGGAATGGACGGAAGTATGCCAAATGTAGCCACTGTGACACCAAAATCTGCTGCACTTGCCATGGGAAATGGCACGAGTCTAGGAAATGTCCCAGGGACGAAGAAACTCGCCAGATACTGCACCAGGCCAAAGAGGAGGGCTGGCAGCGGTGCTCCAAATGCCGGATTCTGGTCGAATTGAAGGAAGGTTGTAATCATATGATGTGGTACGTCTATTCTCTGCTCTCATCCCTATTCTCTGCTTGCTGACTGTTGTCTAGCCGTTGCGGGGCTGAATTTTGCATGATGTGTGGCGCGAAGTGGAAGAGCTGCGAGTGCCCTTTGTTTAACAATGACACGGCCGAACAAGACCGACTCGATAGTATGCAGGTACCCAGCCCTATGATTGATCGAGACCGACTCGGAGGCGGAGACAGCCTGTCCCCGCGTGACGGCAGGACAGGACGCGGGATTCTGTCGGGTGCTCGTTCTCGCCAGCCTACCTACGAAGAAGATATGTATAGTCGCCGCCTGCAAGTACAGGAGGATGAGGACTATGCTCGAAGATTGCAATATGAGGAGCCCGAGGACGATTACGCGAATGGTTATGATGAGGTTGTCAGCTTGGGCAATGCAGCTGGCCACTTCATGAAGGAGAGGAACTACAGGCACAGGTCGCAAAGCCTTGTGCAACCTGCAGCGGCGCCGCTGACTGCTTTCGAAAGGACAAACCCGGCTGCCGACTACGTAGCTGGTGTCAACAGAGCAAGAGGAGTGCGCGGAACCTCGATCGATCGTCTGGCGGACCGGTTCTCGGAGCAACGGCAAGGGGGTAGTAGTCCGATGCATCGACCATTCGGCAACCCCTTGCCGCCTCCGGCACTGCCACCCTTGACGATGAGTCCTCCGCCCCCTTCGCACGCACCACCGCCTGTACAGCTCATGCGATCCCAAACCCTGGATGACGAGATGTTTAGCAGTCCCCGGAGCATTCGAGGCTCCGAACGAATCATTCCGAGAAGGGCCACGCATGACTACGCTAACGAGGTGGACGTGCACACTCTAGCGAGTCGGCAACGGTTCCGTGAGCCGGAGCCTCCTAAGGATTCTGTGCTCGCCGGGTTCACAGGGCCGGGGCGCGGGATGAACCGCGTGTTTGAATGGAGTAAACACGTGGAGCCCGGTCTTCCGGACAATCACACGGTAATCGCTACATGATCTACATACGCGTGCCAATCGGCCTTATGGGGCTTTTCCCGCCCGTGAGTCTTTTCTTCCTGCGACGACGATGATGATGACGATGATGATGACGTCGGGTCTCGGGTTATGATGATTTTACGATGCACGGTCAATTTTCGCTTGCTGGTTAATGGACTCGTTTTCATTTGCAAGGGAGGCCTTATCGACTTGTATGATAAATTACCCAGAGATGAAGAGCTCAGTTTGGCATTGTCCGGATCTCTTGGTCGAGCGTTCGTGCGGATATCGGGTCTTTCCTCTTGTGGGGAATGGGGGGTTTGGATAGGTATTGCCGGCCTGACTAGAGTCCTAGGACGAGCGAAGCGTTGGATGACTTGCATACCAGCAAAGTATCTCCGCGGTCTGTTCTTCTCGTGTTCTCGACATGTATCTAGCCAGCCAGTCGGCCAGCTAGCCAGCCAAGCAAACGCAGCACCACCTCTTCTGACCGGACTTTTTGTCGGGACATGTATCTCATTGGTACGTTGTAGCGCGATGAGCCAACGCCCTTTTCCGGGCATTCGATAAATAGACTCTTAACACAGGTAAGTGCTGTTGCAACTGCGGACCATACTTTCCGCAGGTGTCCTAGCTATCATCTATATAAAGGGTTAAACCCAATTTAAGGAAGCTTATATTAATAAGATGCGTTGGAACGCTTGAGTATGAAGAAGCAAAGCGCCCTCTGGGTACCTGGAGAGTCAACCTCCCAACTGGCTGCACTGTGCCCAGACAGGTTAATAAGGTTAGGCGCCAAAGCGGGGCCCATTCACTTGATTAGATAAGGAGGTTCTTAGCGCGGTTCAGAGGCCGCGTCTGACTTGTAGGGATGACATCAGGGGGTCACTGTCCCTGTGACCACCAGGCCCATCCCTCCGGTCCAGCTGGAAATTCTTTCTTGTACTTGCATGTGCAAGAATCATAACCAGATGCCCAAATCTACCTTGGTACCCTTGGAGTTGGTTGCATTGCAGCTGAACCAGCCTCTTGTGGGAATCTCTCACAGCCTTCCCAACGACGGAACGAGAAGCAACAGCTGAATTGGCTTTCTTATTCACCGCAGCCGATAGTAGTATCGGATCGCCGTCGTTCTACTCCTATTTCGAGACGAGCAGCAGCTTCTTCTCATGACGGTGCTCCCTCCTTCTCTGCGATTTCCATCCTGTCCAATCGCTTAGCATCCTCGACCACGTATTGCTACGCGGCAGATGACACCGGCTTCTGGTCTTTCTTTCGCTTGTCTGGGGCCGTCTACCGGTTTAAATAGAATAGTGCGATGCTTCTCTTACACCAGGTAGGCAGCGTCAAGATCGGGGAAGTCGTGCGCTACACCGTGACCTACACCCCGTCACGCGACCGGATCCTGCCGTCGCCCGAGTACCTGTACCTTCGCATACGCAACACCTCGCCTATTCCCCTGCGCGCCGCCTTCGTCCATGGCCCCTACACGCTGTGCGTCTCCGCCTACCCGTCGCACTTCGACCCCAATACCAAGTTCGAGAACCCCCGGCGCTATGGGGTCCCCGAGCACGAGCCCATGCTCAAGGCCGGCGGCACCTGGCTGTGCAAGCTGACCGTCCCCGACGACATACGGCAGAGCGCCGGCGCCGGCGCCTTGAGGGGTGACTTCGCCGACGCCGGCGCTACAGGGGGTCGAGAGGGCAACAAGGAGAGCGCCTCGTGGATCGTCGAGGTCGCGAGCCAGGTCATCTTCTCGGCGAGCGCCGCCGTCGGATACGAGGTCATGCTTGCGCGCGACGAGAAGAGCTTGAGTCTGAGCAGCGTGCCCGTCCTCGGGAACCAGGCGCAGGTACCGCAGCCCGGAAGGGTCGCCGACTTCCAGCAGAGCATCAGTGCCAAGGACGGACATCATCCCGCACAGCCCAAGGGCGTGTTCTCCAGGGCAGTCACGTTGAAGGTCGAGGATACGGCGAGTCTGTGGAATACGCCGCAGCTACCGGGCTGGCGCGAATGGGACCACGGGAGAACCAAGTCCGAAGGGGAAGATGCGGCGGTCCATAGCGCCACGGAGCCACCACAGGATGCCACGGGAGGCTCGGAGACGAGAAAGAGGCCCAAGAAGGTCCATCTGGTGGTTCTGACGCACGGCTTACATAGTAATCTCGGGGCCGATATGCTCTATATGAAAGAGAGCATTGATAGAACGGTGAGGCAAGCGAAAATAGATGCAAGGGTGAGGAGGGCGCGGGAAAAGAGAGAAGATGCCCGAGACGGGAACCAGCAGCAGCCAGGGACGTCTAGCGAGGCTAAGCAGGATACGACCATGTCTCTGGAAGAGGAAGAGGAGTACGACGACGAGGAAGTCATCGTGCGGGGTTTCTCGGGCAATGCGACTCGGACCGAAAGGGGCATCAAATTTCTAGGCAAGCGACTGGCACGGTTTGTGCTCTCCATGACGTATCCGGACCAGCCCTACCTACCGACTCCTAAGAAAGCCGCTGGAGGTATTACGTCCGCTTTCTGGGGAGAAGAATCAAAAGGCGAGCCCAATACTCCTGCGAGTCATAAGGAGAGTACCATTCATAAGGGGAAACATCACGAAGACGGCCGGGCATTTCAGATCACCAGCATCAGTTTTATTGGGCACTCCCTGGGCGGCCTTGTCCAGACATATGCCATTGCCTACATCCAGAAGCACTCACCCCAGTTCTTTTACCTTATTCGGCCGATTAACTTCATCGCCCTCGCCTCGCCGATGCTGGGGCTCAGCAACGAGAACCCCTTATACGTCAAGTTTGCCCTCGACTTCGGGCTCGTGGGGAGGACCGGCCAAGACCTGGGCCTCACCTGGCGGGCGCCTACTATCGCGAGGAGCGGCTGGGGCGCAATAGTTGGAACTCTCGGCGAAACTGCCCATAAGAAGGTCATGGGAGAGCCCCAACCGGAGTCGAAACCCCTGCTCCGTATCCTTCCCACCGGCCCTGCGCACGTTGCGTTGAAGAAGTTCCGCAATCGGACGTTATACTCGAACGTCGTGAACGACGGCATCGTGCCGCTTCGTACCAGCTGTCTCCTCTTCCTGGACTGGCAGGGCCTCGGCCGAGTCGAGAAAGCTCGGAGGGAAGCTGGACTGGTGGAAACCTTGGCTGGTTTCGGCTGGGCCGAGCTCACGGGTGTCAACGCGTCCTCCAAGAAAGAACAGTGGGTTCCGGAGGCTGAAGGGACGTCTTCCATTCAGACTACGAGTAGCTCGGCTCAGGAGGCCGAAGAACACGCCGATTCGCTAGAAGTACCGCAGCCGCCCAGCAACGCAACAGTTGAGGACGATCGGAAGAGTCTCAGCCTCGCGAGGACGCCATATAAGAACGAACTGTCGCAGAACTCTCAGACGAGCAACGACTTCCCCTTCTCGGGCTTCTTCAATTTCTTCAAGTCGAGCTCGAGCGAGTCAAAGACACAGACCCAGAAGGCGTCCTCCAGCTCCCCGCGCGAGAGCAGGATATACCAGCGCAGCCAGACTATAAAGCTGGACGACGCAACTACGAGTTCCGCGTCCTCGAGCACGTCGAGAGTGACAACTGGGCACGAGTCAAGCGGGATCCAGGAGAACGGAGTGCCTGCTCCCCCTAGGACGACTTTCTTTGAGGCCGCCGGGGATCTACTGAACCCGAACTATCCGCCGGTAGAGTTCCTTATCGATCCCTCGCGCCGCCCGCGAACCATTTTCCACGATCGAGTCTACCACCCGTCCGACATACCGCCGCCGCCGCTCAAGAAGCGGCCGACCGGACCCCTTCGCCGCAAGTCTTCCAAAGGTGACAAGCCATCGTCGCCTCCCTTCCAGAACCCCGACGCCGGCAGCGTCGGACACCAGGACTCGGGCCTCTCGTCGCGCGACTACTACGACGACCGGGGGGCCCAAGGCGGTGACGACAGCAGCGGCGTGATGGTCGACAGCTCGAACATGAAGGTCGAGGAGAAGATCGCGCGGGCGTACCACCGCGACCTCAGCTGGCGCAAGGTGCTCGTCAAACTCGAGCCCGACGCGCACAACAACATCATCGTGCGCCGCGCCTTCGCCAACGCCTACGGCTGGCCAGTCGTCAAGCATCTCTGCGACGCCCACTTCAGCGACGCCGCCGCCGCCCGCACGCGCGACGAACTCGAGACCGGCGCCGAGCGCGCCAGGCCCGCCCAAGAGGCACCAGACAACACCGGTGCCGAGACGAGCACCCAGGACGATACCGCGGCAAGGGGTAAGGGCAACGACGAACCCGCCGGGGCCGAGAGCGGAAGCGGTGGTTCCCCCCAGGCGCCAGGGCCAGAGAAGCGGTCACCAGCCCATAACATCGCCGCGTCGTCCCACAGCCGCACGGCGAGCGAGGCGTTCGAGGCTCGCGACACGGTGCCCGAACTGCGTTCGTCCTCGTCAACGGCGCAGGAGAAAGGCGGTTTCGCGTCGCACAGCGCCGCCGCCGCCGCCGCCGATCATCGCCAACACCACCACAACCAGCAAGAGCAGCAGAACCTCCACATCCAACCGCCGTCGCCGCCATCCCGTCCAAACGGTCTCGGCATCGACAGCAGCGCCGACTCGGGCTCCTGGAGCGACCGCGACTTCGCCGACAGCGGCGACGAGAGCGAGGTCGACTACGACATCATGATGTACGGCGGGCACCTCGTCAACGACGGACCTCATCATAAGCAGCAGACGCGCGATAAGGCTAATAAGGGGAGGGGAAAGGGGAAGGACAAGGACAAAGAGGAGGACGTGGAACAGCTGGGGCACCCCAGCAGTCCCGGCTGGAACTGGACCGAGAAGATCGTCGGCAAGGGGCGGAAGGGAAGCAGGGGCGAGGGCGCGCTTCCGAGTCCTAAGGGCAACCGCGGCCCCTTGAGCCCCCGGAGTCCGCGGCAAAATCCCTTGAGCCCGCAACAGCAAGAACCCCAGAGCCCGCTGGAGCTACAGAGATCCCGGAGTCCCTAATAGGGGCTGTCGTCTGACTAGTAGCTCACTGTCTGTCTTGTCCTCTCACAGTCCTGCCTGCCTATTAGCCAGGGGCCTAGAGCCAGCTAGCTGGACAAAGGAGCCCACGTAACAATTCACTAGTAACTACGAGGGAGGGGCCTCCGAGAGGAGAGCGCGGGATAGATGAGAGATGCGGTAAATAAAAGGGAGGTTATCGTCGACAGTTTCGTCCGCTACGGCAACTATTAGACTAGATCAAGACACCTAAGTAGACCAGCGACTCAAGCCGCCCTACCTACCGCAGGGAAGTGACGGAGAGCACCCCCTTGGGATCGGATCTGATTAGGTTGGGTTCGGCTTCGAGAACTTCGAGAGGGTGAGAGGCGTATCCCCGTTATACTTACAAGGCATCGCATGGCATCACATTTCGCATCGCCTGGGCTGATGGCATACAGATATTATATATTCACACAATTCTTATACGTCCTTTCATACTTACATAGCATGGCGCGGCGGCCTGGCGAATACTATTACATAGAGTCGGTTCAACTTGCGGGAGGGCATCATTATCATCAGCACCATCGTCATTCATGATCCGAGAGTGAGCGGGTGAGTTTGTGAGTGTTATCTAGATATATAAATTTTTTAATAGATAGTAACTACGTGGTCTTGTGGAATGCGGTTGTGAAGTCTGCCTAAGCGGTTAGATCCTGACTATATACTATTCATTTTCTGAATACATCAGACCTCCGAGGCGCTGCGCTGTGCCGTTGCGCTGTCATGCAACCCAAGTTTCTTACCCCTTTTCTCGGACATACACGGACGCACGCGTACGCGCGCGAAGCGTAGATAAATTTTCGTACCCGCCTTATGAATGGCATTCCGATGGATGGGCACGTTGCCCTGGCAAACAACGGCATCGCAGCCGCAGATTCTCGGCAGCCTATGGCATGCCCGGCTCAGCATGGAGTATCAATACTGGTGCCTTACCAGACCGCCATCTACTACACAGTTGAGTTGGTTAAATACATGCGCATCCTAGGACGAAACATCACATCCCTCTTCTGCTATTTCCCCGTTGGGTCCGTTCAATATCGATGATCAGCACACGTATTATTTGTTAGCTCCAGCTCCAGAGAACCCCCAGGGACTGAATTAAAAATTAGCATGAAAAGGACGTCAACCCATATCAACTAAGCGTATACGTAAACGCCTTGAAATGATTAGCGGTTGAGAAGGGAGTGAAACCCCCCCCCCCCCGGGTCCTTCGAAATATGCATGTCCTGTTAGCCCACATCCGATACAATAGTGATTTAACTTTTCCCCTTTGAATCGGGAGAGTGGTCTCTCTCCCCGTGGGAACAGCATCCCCCGTCAGAGACAAATAGTCATTCGCTGCTAATCATCGTCAACACGATCGAGCACCTCTTCTGCGATACTCGTCCCCCCTGCCACTTTCTAGTGTTGACCTCCCATTCTAGAGAGGACACTGCTGGAGGGATCTTGACCTGGACTCAGGCCCCCGTATCGGGCCAGACGGGAGCTCGACGACGGACCAGTCCGCGAGAACCATGACGTGCATAAAGCAGGAATAGATGGATGGGTGGGCAAATCTGCATCACGGTCACCAATACCGACAAGGCCTACTGGCATCAAATCCTCCACCGGTGTGTCGGGGACGGGGTGCCCTCCATGTCGACGGCTGCATAAGCGGCATATGCCGCATGCCAGGAGCGTCGCGGTGGAATATATTAGGTACACTCTCCGAGGTATTAGCTCGCTCCACGCGTGGGAAGCAGGCGGGCCCGGCCTGCATGGAAGCCACTAATAGGGTAGATCATCCTGTGAGCCACGTTCGGTAACTAGAGTCTACAGCACCGAAAGTCTCAGTAATCCACATAGCAGCCATCCCGGGGTATACTCCCGAGAATGTTGACCTCCAATGAGGAAGCCTTAACCAAGACGTCTTCGAGAGCTCCAGGTAAACATCATAACGTCTATATTCGTGTGCGACGTTTACAAACAGGGGGATCTCTGCGTGTGAAGCTGATGCGACGTTCGGAAACTGGGTTCTCACTTAGGGCTGAAAGCGCTCTAACATCTGGGTCCGCTTTTATGTTCTTCCGGGCGAGTCTCTCCTAGGTCCCGGGCAGGCGATGGTACGATGCAGGGCAACGGCGGACGCAACCGGCACGATACGAAAGCAGGTAACGTAACGGGTATACCCGCCGTCGGCGCACTCCGATATGACGACTGACCAGCCGGCTTCTCGACCAGACCAAGAGAACCCACAACCCCTGCGACGCAGATGCGCTGAAACACACGGTCGTCGGAGCAGCAATTGGATGGCCAGGACCTACCTAAGCTCCGCGTTCTACCGTCTGGCGGGCCGAAGTGCCTTAAGTGGTGGACTCACACTCGATCCCGAGTTCCCAGCACCTCGACACCTCGACACCTCGACAAGGATTCCTCGCGGTGGAGGTGCATGTGTGTATGTTTGGCACTGTGCCTGCAGCTTGGCGGCGAGATGCAGGATGGCACCCCAGCGAATCTACCTACCTGTACCACACGCACGTTGATAGGGTCAAGATGCATACGCGCGTATAGGGGGTTTGGAATTTCGTCGATCTCCGAGGAGGATGCAGGTTTGTTCTTCGCCGGTACAAAGCGGCTGCGACGCGGCCTCGTATATCGGAATAAAGGCCGCCAGCTATTGGGTGTGCCGAGGCGGCGACAAGGATGATGATCTCGGCCCCTCATTCATTATCCATGTGGACTCCTTTTCGCCGTCGTTGTCGTACATGCCTCAGCCACCAGGCAGGCGGAGAGAACGTATGGTTAGGTGCTTAGGTAGCACAACTAGGACCGGGGCTTGAGAGAGATATCTCTTTAGTGGCCATCTGAGCCAGGTGCCTGTTGTACGGCCGCATCGAGGACGGGGTAGGTGGTTCCACAGCAGGAAGGACGAAAACAAGCCCTATAAAAGCCTAAAATATTCGTCGCATCGAGCAGTTGTCGTTGGAGCAGCAGAGATATAGACTAAGAGTAGACGCACCACCTCCGCGTGAGGGGAAATGAAGAAAATGTCACGTCTACAGGGCATCTTCCCCTCAGTGACTAATAACGGTGTGGTTGCGAGACGCTACCCCTGAAAACTTTCCACTTCCGGGTACCATTCATATATAGGTGTGGTGGGCTTCTACTGTGGAGAGCTATGCAAGATTGATTGCGGCTCCCCGGGAAGCGATATATTGCGTCGCCGCATGCGGGCAGGCAGCCGATAGGCTCTTGTAAGGTATCTTTACACCATGATGTGCGCGTATGCAGGATTCGGCTATGCCCCTGTGCATAGAAGATTAGATAGCATGTAGGCAGATATGGCGCAGTGGATAAACTTGGATAGTGGTTCCCGCAAGATCTCTTCCAGTTTCGCAGATGTCAGGCGGCGAGTCCTCAGTATGCTGTTGTTATGCGAAGTGCGATGAAGTGCTGAGCGAAGGCCTAGGGTCTGGATGGAGATCGGCTATAGTCAATATACAATACCTGATGGCTCAATACTTGCCCATGGGTTGCAGGATCTAGCAGTACCAAGGCTCTCTGGTCCAACGAGTCTTTGCTAGACTCCAAGACTGGTACGGACAAGAAAACCCGACGCACTTTTCTTGACTTAATTATACCGAACTAGAAGACGCGCTGCCGGTCCGGGTGGCATCACCTTAGCTGGCTCTAGAAGAGCATGACACTTTGCCTGACAACTTGCGGAATAAAGCGATACGTTCCTCTTCGCAAGTATAGCAGTTTCTTTCAGTCCAAGTCAATATCAGGGTCCCCTCAAGGGCGAATAGGGGGGTGTGGCTGGTTACTGGAGCAGGAAGGACTTTTCACAGGCAGGGGACCTCCGTGTCGCTGTTATCGGCGCCCCGCACAAATGCACCCCTATTTTATCCTCGCGCCTGAAGACTCGAAAGATCCTTCACATGCCAGCGGTTGGAACTCCAAGCCACGGAATGCTTGGCCCATCGTGTGCGACCTCTCGATACGGAACGTCGAAAGGCTGATGATGGGTGTATGACGAAAGAACGATGGCTAATCAAGTTGGAGAGACTATGACCAGACATCGTTGGTACATGTGGTCGATTAAGATTCTGTAGCCACCCGCTGCTTTAGTCGGCCATTTTTTCGGGATAGAGAGGCTCGACGAGAGGAGGCGTCTCTTGTGAACAGACCAGCACCTTCAGGCATCGTGGAAGAGCGCATCATACAGAAACTAATTTGAAGGCGACTGTCGTGGCTCGTAACAACTAGTTGCGTTATATCGGATCTGTACGGGGCAATACTGACTCATTTGGTACTGGTAGGCAGAGGTCGGGGTGATGACCTCTTCTATTTTGCCGCCAGGTCTCAGATAGGATTCCATGCCGGTCCACCACCTGAATTCATTGCCCGTATCGCCTCGTGGCTGGGAATTTGCGGCAGCTGCCGTACCTACACTACCTGCAATGCAGTGTATCCCAGCTTCTCCTGCCCTGAGAATGGGGCGGCCTGAATGAGAATATCCGTACCAATGTGCTGTTGTCGCCAAGTTGACGGCAGCCAGCCATTTGTATTATGTACGCGACTGTGCCGCCTCCTCAGTCCCCTGTCCTGGGAGTTAATATCGGATTAATATGACCGTTGGAAGATAATGATAAGGCATATAGAGTCCCGCACCATAGTAGGAATGCGTTGTGTCCCATTCGTTGCACTCCTGGGCCCATGCACTTAGATCTGATGAGTTCAGATCGGACGCAGCTGTGAGAGATCTGTCTTCATCGGGGTGACGCGGCTCGGATTCCCAGCATGGTAACATGTTCGGCCCCCGAATCGAAAGGATCGACCACATTGGCAAAGAAGGGGGGCCATCACCATTTAATGCGGAGCATCACCAAACCCATGAACACAATTCCAGGGGCGTTACGCCAATACCCCGGAGGCGTACCCGGACTTTGCCTGTCGGCCCCACATAGCTTGGCTTGCGCTATGGACGGGAAACATGCATTTCTGTCGCTTTGCTTTTACTATCGACGTAAGCGAGAGTATCACCGAGAATACCATGTCTGACGCTAGCCTGGCTTCATGGCAACCATGGTGCTCTCCTGGAAGGCTGCCAGGATTGTGGTACTAACTAAGAGAATGCATCCGCTGGGGCGTGGTCTCGATTCTCTGACACTCCGATGAAGCATTTATAACCCACCACCAGGCGAAGTGGAACGTGGATTGGGTTATGCCGGGACGGGACCCGAAAAGCCGGATAGCCAGACATTCGAGGCCGACGACTGGCACCCAATTCGTACAAGGCTGCGGGGCCTGAGTACGGGGAACCTCATGTTGTCCCGCAATTCCTGCCGCAGGAGGTCCTCCCCGGCTGGCTGTGTCGAGTATCGGCCATTCTTTTCAAGTGTGCCATCGTATGTATGATCGTGAATTTAGTTGTGATCCAACCCCTTCCGCGAGGTACGAGGCAATTCCTAAAAGCGCGACTTAAGCAGCCTCTATGAATGATACGGAGTACAACTTCCAGGGTATTCTTTGCTAGCTACCTCCGCCGGGTCCACCGTGGGATCAGTTCGAATCTCATACCAATTGGTATGGGACCAAAGATACTCTGATAGTTTTGCCAGTGCTGCCGTTCTCGCAAAGTGATGAGGATCGATCTTGGCCGAGATGCCAATGTATATTCCATATAATTCTTTTGGAGTCTACATTCTGGCCTCATACGTACGGCATAGCGTCGTCCAGCCGAGGTAACTAAGAATACCCCTGGAAGTTGTATTCCATTTCTTGTATGCCTTTCGCCATGCTCAGATCGCCCGATCTCCGTTCGATGCGTCGTAATCGTAGGTGAAGTAAATGTACAGAACCCAGCTATAGTTGGGCTCTATAGTGAATAAGAGAATTTTGTAACTGGCGCTGGAAACTAGTAAATTTAGCGGACGTCCGCTATTCGAAGTTTCCAATTTTCAGGACAGGAGATCCGTACCAAAGTGATGGCCTAAAAACTTTGCTACAAATCTCATACAGCTACCTTCGCCAATGCGCTTTACAATCATTTAAAACCACATACATATTCGTACGGGATGGGGCATCGAAGACCGTTCCCGCCGATGCTGTCGCTGTCGCTATCGCAGGCTTCCGATTCTCGAAAGATTATCTATCTTAACCGATACGGACGAGGTCATAGACCATACCATTTTATACGCATCTACATTCTAACCTTAAATGGCATATAGTGGCCCAGTGGAGGTAACTAACTAAAAAATATCCCTGTAACTTGTAGTGGACAACGTATTTGG
This sequence comes from Monosporascus ibericus, assembly GCA_004154915.1. Lineage (NCBI taxonomy): Eukaryota > Fungi > Ascomycota > Sordariomycetes > Xylariales > Monosporascus > Monosporascus ibericus. The sequence goes on along the minus strand of QJNU01000130.1, from coordinate 66,843 downwards.
TAGTGTCCACACCCGCAACACACCATTGTCACTATCAATTATTTTGTCCACCATCTTGCGTATCCCCTGCGGAGATAACCCCCACGCACCCCATACTCTTGCCCCACAGAAAGATAGGATCTGGGTATTCATCCAGCCTTGCCTTGCCTCGTTAGCTTGGACTCTCTAATCAGCACTAAGATTGCGCAATACTAAGCATGGACTGTATCTGCTCATAACAGGGCTATGGGCCCATCCTCGTCCCGTATTCCTTCCTCCGATTACGGATGCGTTGCATCAGGCTCTTGTGGTCGCATGTTCAACCTTGGTGATGCTAAGACGGACCGCCAAACTGGACCCTTGGCTTCATTGCCTTTGCTCCTGCAAACTACGCGTGTCGCTATGCAGGCCGATGCTACGAATGAATGAGTTCGGGCGTCTCCGTCAATTTCTCTGCCGCCCACGATTCCAGCCAAGGCTCGGCCAGAAAATAATCTGTCTGAGAATACCACTTGGCATCCTGTTGCAAAGAAATGAGCTCTCTACTCACATTATGAAGCAGTTCGGACTTTTCAGAACAAGCGGCTTTTCCTGAAAGTATTGTACATGGAGATTTTCCGACTATGTACTGCGTGTGGGGCTTGTACCCCAGGTAGTTTTAGGCTGCTGAGTATTCGTACGGGCAGTCCTGGATTCGTTACGTGTAAATTTCTTATCAGCCGTGATGCACCCAGTAGATAGCCGTCATATTTTTTAAGTTTCGGCTACAATGTACGACACAATGATTAATTGCCAATGAGGTGCAAAGACGCTGAACTTATTAGCGGCGAATAGTTTTGATTCGTTTCAAGAAATTCCGACGGTTGGCCCACATAAAGTATGTTGCACCATTTCTATTGGAAGGGCCATTCAGCAACCCTCATTCTGAAAAGGCCCGAACTACTTCTGTATCACCTAGGTGCGTAACCCTGGTAATCTGGGCTAATTAGGACATATCGTACAGCCACATATGTAATTTATGTAGGGATACTAAAGTGACATCACCAATGATAAAAGGTAGGAATTGTAAGAAGCGTTGCTTAATAGAGCGACCGAAGCTTGGCCGCCGTTCGCCCGCCAGAATGTCAAAGTCCTTCGAAGCGCGACGATGAAAATTAAGCTGGCTCCACGGTGCATCCTCCCTAGCCTGTGGTCTATCTCTGTCTTCTCGGCTTATCATGTCAGATGAAATCTCTGGTCTCTCTACCCCAAAAGGTGATCTCCGGGAAGCCAAAAAAAAAAATTACAATCTGGCGTCGTCCTGTAGTAGGATACGTACGTAATGTGACACAAGTTGAGTTTTGATAGGATGCGGCCCCGGGAAATTTTACCCCAGGCAGCACCCCAAAATGTGGGAGTTACTTGTCGTGTTAGGTACGATTCCTAACAGCACTAGTTGGTACTCCCCTGTTGGTCGCTTCCATCTCCCAAGGAAGAAAAAAGCAAGCACCCATTATTATAGGGCGTCGCGCTTCAGACGAATCGGGAACCGAACGAACTTTATGCAACCACTCCAACTTCTCTCCATGCGCAATCAATACCCCACACTAACTCTAAAACCAACACAGGTCTGGACCTTTATCATCGAAGCCACAACCCTTCGCGCGGCCCAACGTGAGCAACAAAGCGGCAGCTGTGTTGTTTCGCATCGCCCCAGCGAACAACTGTTCACGCCACAGTTGATCTCTGGAGTTGCGGTGAGCAACGAGAAGAGTTCGCCCGAGATAGGCGTTACGAACAGCCGTGCTTGCCATATGAGGTCGACGCAGCAACCATTAATGCTGTGTATCTATTCTCTTATCATCACCCTCCCATTAACCCCTGACGCCTGAAGCTTTTCGGACCTTGAGCTCCCGCGAACTTTTTTCATGGTCGACTTGACTCGCTCTAATCTTAGCTGGCATGAAGCATGAATTGTCTGGACGATACGTAAGTGACTGCTGCAGCGTTATGCCCGCTATTTTGGCTTCTGCCAAGCTAGGGCAGAAACAGACATATGCATGCCTCCATTTTCACATGCGAACCTAGGTGTCGACAGCGTGGCTTATCTGGAAGCCTGTTTACTAATCCACATTTTCATAATAGGAGAGAGGCATAGTAAGAACACCCCCAGGGCGGGGGGAGGGAAATCAGAGCCCAAACAATAGACGAGCGTCCATATGTAAAAAGAGGAACGGGAAAAGAAACTCCAAATCCCAGGATATCTTCTTCGTTCCAATCCTTCGCGGCGATGAGGGTGGTGGCCCACCCCCGCAGTTCCAACTGCGGCCCCGTGCATTCCACGTCCCCATCCCCCTTTGCGTCAGGATCCATAGCCCTACCTATAATGCATACCTTTAAGTTAGTAAAGAGATAGGGCTCAAAGTCCATCCAGATGGTGGAGGTAGCAAAGCAGGCAGTCAGCAACCGTCTAACGCAAAGCCTTGGGAGTCTTCGATTCAGATGTTACTGATAGCTATCCCGTATACCCACTGAGAACCTCGACGATGACATCACTACGATAATAACTTTTTGACGCACAGATACAATACGCAGTAGCCTATATATAAATAACCCGGCTTCGCCAACCGATAACGGACGTCCAACCCCGAGTGCGAGGATGAGTTGCCGAGCTGGAAAGGGCCGCGGCATAAAAGGCGTACATGTGAGTAGTATCACGTAACCGAGGGGGATGGATTTGATCCTTATCTGCGCGCCACGTCTCAGAGTTCTAAATTTTTAAGCTGTGTGTAAAAACAAGATGACAGGTCACTAATCTAGGTAGGTTCTCTAGTGGGGTTGGAGTAGGGGGGCGCGCCAGGCTGAGCAGCACCAGCACTAGGAAGGAGACATGATACTGTGACCCACGCCTCGACGTTCTGGTGAGTCATCACCATCAGCCTGAAAAGCAAAACCTCATTAGGAGGTAGAGCACACACAAAAAGTCTCAAGGAGATGAAGAGAGACCACCAGGCCGGCCACAAGGCAATAATAACCCCTAACACGTCTTTTTCGTTGCCCCTCCCCCGCTATTGGCTGCCCGCTCCGGCAGTGTGTTACAGTATAGCGCCCGGCGCATTGGATGGGGCGGTTCGGGGACGTCCGAGGAACCACGTCCTCACGGAGCACGAGATCACCCCTCGTGAGGTGGACGGTTAGGCTGGGGCAGGGCAGGGCTCGGCAGGGCTGGCGACTCACCTTATCTAGGCTGACTGCGTGGTATGGTTGCCTGCCTGCCTGCCTGCTTGCTTGCTGACAGGGACGGCCGCCATTCGCCTATCACCGCAACAGTCCCTGGGGACAGGAGAAAGGGAAATGAAGGAAACCAGAGGGGCCCTGTTATGGGGGCGCTACCGGTTCTTTTATGACGGCCTCGTTTGTCACCGGATTTTGACCGTCGTGTTTTGAAACCGCCCCCTTTTCCCGTGGGATTGTTGCGATAAAGCGCACGCATGCAAGGCAGACACAGGGGAGAGGGGGTCCGAAGATGCATGTACAGAAGCTGAGTCGAAACAGATGCGGGCTTGGCAGGGGAGTGAAATGAATGACGAAGAACAATTGTAGCGAATGATACATAACCTAAACTTAGATTATACGGAGTTAAGGTACAGGTCAGCTTTTATAGGTTCTGGTTATAGCCATCACACATGGTCGCCATGCCCTATGCCTATGGTCAGCGCAACGAGTTCATTCATTCACTTAGGCAGCATAAACCAGGACGCGGTCCGCTTCCACTCAGTTATATGACGAGACTGAAAGCATCCTGTGCATATATGTGTCCTCCCATCACTACGTACTCTACATATGGCCAAAGGGCAACGAACGGGAAGAAATGGGGCACCAACACGCCGATCGGGCGTCCTCTCACCCCCCCAAGACCGCGCAGTTTATATTTGGCGCCCTCTGTCTCTGGGCGACACATGCGTAGGTAGGAAGGTAGTAGCCAGCATACGTACGTACGTACGTGTTGTGCTTCGTATGCATGCATGCACATACCGTGTATGGTAGAGCCCGAACCCCCTTTTTTTCGTGCCCCCCCCCCAAAACGGAATCCGGCAGGGAATCTGGGGACTGGGGGTGTCTCGGTAGGTATTTCCCACGGGGTACGGAGTAAAAGTTGCGTGGAAACGCCGCGAGGAGAAACGACAACATTTGTGGGGGAGGGGAAATTGAGCGGAGGCTGCGCGAGTCATCTTACAACCAACCAAACGACCTGTAGACGGCGAGTGATCGGTTTAGGTAAGTGTTATAAGTCGAAACAGCAGAGTCTACCATAGGTAGGCAGGCTTGCGAAACATGCTGTAATGAGGCGCAGTCAAGCCCTTGGGGGCTTTTTCTTGGCTTCAGCCGAACAACGGAACCAATATCTCGTTTTACTGCAACCAACATGGATCGAGCAACGGGCAACGACATCCTACCGACGAGTGAAAAGGTTGCCCGTGTCCTAATTAGCATTAGACTGCCATTAATGTGTTTCTGCAGCAATAGACAGAGCAATAGCTTTTCACGTTTTATAGTAGGAGAGAGCCACCGATAGACTCAGACAGCGGAAGACAGACTTAACTGGAGTTTCTTAAATTAACGCTTTTCTCATCCGCCAAGGCTTCCAAAGAGAGTAAGTCTCGAATAGGAAGCATAAAGCTCCTGAGATTGTTTGCTAAGAGGAGATCTAGCCCGCTGATGAGTTGTGTCAAATCTATAATGCTGTCTGCCCGCCACCAAATATCAAAAACCCCAGTGATAGATGTGCCCGAACCAACCTTTCCCGCCTCGCTGGTAATCCACGTTCCATCGTTGGGTATTAAAAACAGGGAAACCTCCATTGAACGCCCACCACTTTCTATATATGCCTCTATGCCCTAGTCGTTAAATCGTGCCGTGACTGTTGCGCCAGGTCTGCCGAAACTAGTTTTACAATCGATCCATGAGATCGCCGCCAGCTAAGCTGCCGGACGCGGAGCTCCGGCCGCTATGACCGTTGTATCCATCGCTCGGTCCGAGGAGGTCATGGACAGCGACTTTCGGAGCCTGGGGGACCGGAAGCTTTCTGCTTCCATCCGGCCGGCTGATGATATCGGCCAAGGACATGCCGCTGGATCGCGTTCCGTCGCTGCTGTGGGGTTGGGAAGTTGGAAATAAACTCCCTTCCATCTGAGGCTCTAGGGGAGCTAGCGCCGGCGTGTGGCCCAAGGAGAGGTTACGTAGAGTAGGCAGCTCAACGCCGGCGTAATGCGGCCGAAGGCGCGGTGAATGAGCTGGCGTAGCAAGCGGCGTATGGTCGGGCGTGGGGGAGAGAGAGTTGTGAGAGAAGGTCGGAGAAGAGGGAGCAGTAGAATTCGGCGAATTCGGCCGCGATTTTTTTGCATAACGGGTAGAGCGGGAATAATGGTCATCATGGTGCTCATCATTTGAATGAGTCCTGGACATGTGGTAGGCAGAGAGCGAGGGGAGATGACCGCGGCTATTGTGAAGACTATGCGAGTAGTACGGATGGTGTCTCGACTGGTGGAGGCTCAGGTTCTCCCGTTCCAACTGACTGGTAGCGGTAGCCAAAATGCCGACGTCCATACCATGGGCGGAAAGTGGACCGGCTCCAGGAAATCCCCGGCTGTAGTGGAGTGGCACCGAAGGCGGAATGGCATAAGAATAGGAGTGAGGCGGCGAAACATTCGGCGAAACAAGAGTAGAATTCGGGGCAGATTTGATCGATCTCGGCCCAGACATCATGGAGTCCGGCGATAGAGAGTGACCGAGGCTGTGGTGCGCCGCCTGCCCAGTTTTATTGCCTCTCCTCGAGTTGGGGTTGTTGTGTATCCTCGAATGCCGAGTAAGCTCATCTGAGCGGGAGAACTTCTTGCTGCAACCAGGAAACTGGCATGCATGCGGCTTTTCGCCGGTGTGAGTTCTGATATGTCTCGTCTGATGCTCCAGACGGTGGAAAGCCTTGTCGCAGAGAGGGCACTTGTATGGCCGCGGGAGTTCATTGGGATTCTCTGCAGGTTGGCCACTCGGAAGTGGGCCATTAGGACGGATCATGGTGACGGTAGCCATTTCGACGTCTCCGTCGGATTCCTTCTGTACTGAAGCCGTTTGGGTATCCTTTGCGGGTGTCGTAGATTCTGGGTTCAGCAGGTTGGAGAAATCAACCGCTGATTGTGAGCGTTGCATGTGATCGCCAGCCCGGTGGCACTGTCCTCCACTTCGAAATCCTAGTTCTCGGAACACCGGGTTTAACGCTCTCTTTAATAGGATTTTGCCCCTGATGTAGAATTGTCCGTAGAGCGCTTTTCCCAAGATAATTTTCAACTCTTATTGGTTCCGACGTCGCGAAGCTCAGATAAGTAAGTGTAAGGCTGTTGGTGAGGTAGTGTTGTGTTAGTCGTTGGGGCTGAAGGTTGAGAGTTTAGGTAAACTTGGAATGGGTGCATCCAAAGGCTACAAGTAGAATAGCGAGGGAGAAACTTTTTGGGAAACGGGGGGCTATGGTATGGATTTAAATGAGTCGGGGGGGGGGGCCGGGTCGCAAAGGTTGGAAGGCTGTCAACCGCAAAAGTGCTAACTAATAGTAGTACTTGAAGACCTAGTGCAGTTGTGCGAAAAAACCAAGCCAGGGGCGTCTGCTACGTCTCTGTTATTTCGCCCGGGAATTCCACTGTTCAACTAATAAAGTGGGCTGAGTGGGTGGGCAAGCGACCTTTCCGTGCCAAGTAAGTGGAGAAGTAAAAGGTAGTCCTGGGGGAAGCCACTAGGAGACCCTGAAGGGGTGGAGGGGGGGGATTTTGGGCGTGCACCATACCGTACATAAAGTAGCGGGTGGGTTGGATAAGGACCATGGGGCGTGGAGGGGATAGGTTAGGGGGGCAGCTGGGGGTGTTACACCCGCAATTGGATGTGGTGGACCGCTGAACAAAATTGGATGAGGTAAAACGAAGAAGGAAAAGGGAAAAGGAAGCCCATTCCCTAAAGACAACTAACTTAGGCAAGTCAATGTTTCCTGGGGACTACGTTGCACATCGGGCCTGGGGCGGTTGGCTGACGCACCCCCAGGTCGGGCGGGTATGCGGATGGACTTTTTCAGGTATGTACGGTGGTATCTACATAATATATTATGCAGAAGCAATACAACAGGGTGCACTGCTACAGTTACCTTCAACGAAACCCCTTTGGCTGGCTGACAAACCCGGGGAGGGTGTGTATGTAATCTCTGGTTGTGCATAACTAAGATGATGAGCGAGATCCCTCCTCTTGTCGAGGTCGGTGGCCGTAAAAGCATGAACATGTGGTTGAGGGCAAGGCTTAGCAAAGTCTTAGAGGGTAACTTCGCATCTGTCAGGTTAGGGCTACGGCAAAGGGTGTAATGCAAGATGATGGTCATAAAACCCCACAAAGCCTCCAAAACCTTAATGCTGTGTTATATGCTAGCATGCTTGTGTAGTGAGAAAAATATGAGAGAGCCTTTCTGGATCCACATACTCCCGTCATACATGTGGCGAGGGCCCCCACGGCTTGAAGGAGGTATCAGTTATTGATTGATGGTAATAAATGTATTACTCAAGTTACACCTATGTGGGCTTGGATCCTCGAGGCGGTGTGCAAGAAAGATGTGAGCAAGTTCCTTTTTTTTTCTACATCCCTATGATCCGGAGCAAATCATCTCACATCTGACCATTATCGTCAGATCTGCTTATATAGACCTATGTTACGATTTCATACATTTTCGTTTGCGGGGAAATGAGATTGTCTTATTTCCTCCGCTTTCTGGACTTATACTCATGTCACAACATTATAACCCTTTTCTACCAATTCTTACTACATGTGCAAAGTGTAAGCGCAGCTGCCGCGGAAATGGAAAAAGAAGAGAAAATTCTTAATAGAGCCTTCGTTGACGTCTATGTTGTGTGAATTGTCGGTGTTACCATTTTAAGTAGTAAATGATTATCGTGATAACTTTTTCACTTTCACTTGTACTCTGCACTAGCTCGTCTCATGTCCAGAACATGTGTCATTTCGCCGTGGGTAGCCGGCCTGTGTGGGGAGGAGAGCAGGAAACAAGACGAATATTGGTTACTATTACCGGGCGCGCTTTTAGAGGAGAAAAGAAATTCCATTTGAGACTAGAACACTTCTCCCGATGTTGTCAACATTGTGTGACTATCAAGGAAAGCTGTATAGGAGAAAACTTGCATCGAGCGTACCCAAGGCTTGCAGGAGCGGGGACTAAAGTTAGCAAGAGACCGTTTTCAAGTCAGCCGACAGCGAGAGAGCTTCGCTGCCTCGCTTTCGTAATGAGTTTAGAGAATGAGGCCTTTTGGCCGAAACCCACGATATGCCGCACGTGGGCCCCGAGTCGGGCGGGGTGTGGGCGTACGCAACTATGTAATAGATAAGAGCCATCGTGGTATTGTGGACTTTATAATTTGGGAGCCCCAGCGGGAGATGGAGACAGATAAGCGGGCTCCCGAACGGACTAGAATTTAGAACGGGAGAAACTGTCCCCTCGCTACAGTGTCAAGATATACGGGATGCGACACGATTCCAATCTAATTTGTTCATGAAATGCCTACTCAGCCGGCCCACATCGCTGGGTCAGCAGGGTCATGCCAAAGCCCGTCTAGTTTCCGTTCCTACCTAGTGGGGCCAAGGCGGTTCGAAGCCAAAAGATAATAGCTTCGACAGCAGCGCCTCTATCTGGCGCTAGAGTTGCTAGAGTCGGGATAAGGGGATGATCATGCGGTAATGATGACAGCCAAGCTAATAGGACACAACAAGGCTGGCGACGACGAGATCGGCGACGACGACAACGAAGAGCCTGGGGCTTGCTTGATATTCCTTTCGTCGGCCTTACGAAATATGACTTTAACTAGATAAGTGGCGGACCTGGGGTTATCGAGCCGGGCTGCAGCTCTACCTAGGTCCCGCTGCGGGCCCTTCAAACAGAGCGACGTTGCGACATCACGCAATCCCGGCGGAGGGAGTTTGAGCCTTCAGGTGAATATAGTTACGAGGGGAAACGCAAGACGCTCCTGTTGAAAGTCAGCATCATTCCTTGTGCTAAGCCCACAAGAGGAAACCGCTTTGGTAGATGCGCAGTTTGATCAAGGTACTTCGTATTCCTGGCCATTCAGAAACTGCAACGGGCGTTCCACGGGGCAATACTTCGGTCAAATGGATGGACGAAACTCATCAGCCTGTCACGCCAGCGTTGCGCATCTGGACGACCAACCGATATTCAGCTGGTCTCGGTCAATCACCAGATCTCCTTTTTTTTCGTGGAGAGCATCGAATGACCCGTGGGGAGCCGCAATAACGGACATGGTACAAAAATCCCTAGACCATTTCGCGTTACCGAAATCTGGTTGCTCCAATACGATCCTATTCAGCCTATCAGCGGAAATTGGGGAAAACGTGGGGGGCAGAGGATGATGACCTACTCCCATGTGTTTCATGCGAGAGCGCAGTGGAGGCCGCCGATTGGCTCGCTTCTATTTCGCCTGAAGTCCCATGGCTGCTCGCTATCTAGATTTATGAGCCGCAAGTGATCGGATTGACTGGGGATGTTCACATCAAGAAGCACTCGCTCATGGATACTAATAGATCGACAAGCGAACGCTCTTCGCTCGCGTGGGTTTCTGTTCCCGCGTGTAATATCCAAGTCAGGGAATATGAAAGTACTTGTTTATCTTGGAATATCGTCAGTGGATTAAGAAATTTTGACATCGCAGCTGCCTCTTACGATGGGGTACGCCAGTAGGTTGCAACCAGGGTCACGACAGTTTCCTCTTAGAAATAATTGTTTAGATTCATAGTACGGGGTATGAGGGATCATATCATAACTATGAGGCGAGCGCTTCTCATAAACTACAATGAGCTGGCCAACAAAAGTCAAGGACACAGGAGCATAACGAGGCTGGCTCCGAGTGCACATGCCTGAATTGCATCATTTGGTTTCTCCACGCCCTTGACCTTGGGGCACAGTAGTAGTACCCCTGAAATCTGGGGTTCGAAAGTTTGCGTACTAACCTTTTAGCAGGAATGGATCGGCTATGATTCAAGCATTGTATTTGTTTTATGAAAGGCACACCTAGACCACCAGATTCCTGAGCCGAGGGATTTCGCAAGATTACGCATGGAGGTTCTCGATTCTTGGAAAGCTGTTCGCGGCTCACCAGGCTAACAATTGTGTGATTTTACACTGGGGCACGAAGCCTCAACGAGGTAGGAAATCGACTCTTCTTCATCCGGTGCGCAAGAGGTCGCCTGTGAAAGACTTCCAACATTTCCAGCGAGCTCTTCTTGAATTATGTACCAGGGAGTAGCTTTGCCATGCCCTTGTTTCAATAGAAAGTCGTAGCAACTGCACTAAGGGTCCAGTGGCCGCGAGGTGATCTCCATGACGCACGCCTCGGGTTAGATATGCCAGCTGGCTAGACATGTGACAGGCACTAGGATACGTCTTAAAATATCCACGCTAACATGGATGAATGGTAGTCGTGGCGAGAGCAGACGATATGAAGCCGCCGCGGGTCTCTGGTGAGAGCCTCATTTAACTTTAAGCAAGCTAGTACTCGATAGTAGAGCTGCGTGAGTTAGATTCCCCCCGACTCCGAAAGGATAACGCCTCATCATTTCTGTAGGCAGCCGCGGGGACCCTGAGTTGATTGTGGAGGTGGTGCCACGTATCGATGAAATCGCCGCTGACGAAAAGCGTCTCCTAACAACCGGTCTATCCACAATGATCTCCGTTCATTGCCTAGGATGCCGGGATCAAGGCCATTTCCTCGGCATAATTGGCGGCCCGGAAATATCTCCGTTGGGTAAGGAGATTTTCGCGCCAAGGTGGACACACCAACATAGCTCCCCCGAATTTTCGCTCGGCGGACCCGATATCGCCCGAGGTACCGCCTTGCCCTTGTTGCCTTGAATGAAATCTCTTGTTGTCGTTTGTCGGCATTCGGGGACTGGAATTATTTCACCGAGACAGGGCTCCCAAAAGACACATAAAGTTATTGCTGATTCGTGAAAGGTAACGGAGGAGCCAAGAGGACCTGCCAGGCCTGTTATTGGCGGCATTATCGCCGCCCCATATCCATGGGTATCGTATCACCTCGCCTCAGGTAAAAGCTCCGCGATGATTGTTACACCGAGACCCCGTGTCACGAAGCCGATCTGTCAAAGCCCCAGAAAGTCGAAACCAAGCCTCCTTAACGGTTCTAGGTGTACCTTGCAGAACCGAACACGCCTTGCTCTGAGTTTCAACTCCTTAAAGAGGATAAGGAGGCGGCCCCGGTTCTTATTAACCAATAAGAAAGGTTGCTTGGACTCCGTACCCAGACCACACAAGGGTGCTGCACATCCCCATGCATGGCCCTGACCAGGAAGGCCGGGGAAAATTGGCCCTAGAAAAGTTCTCTCGGGCTTCCATCGGCTTGCCGTATTGATACAAGCGACCGCGTCTGCCAGGTATTACTTCTGTACTACCATCCCCCAGAACTAGAGCCCCGCGCGGCGAGATACTAGCACCCCCTCTTTTTCTTCTGGCCTGCTAACCGAAATGAAGTGTGCTATACGAATGATGATAATTATGAACTGCGAACTGCGAAACGCCCTGGACTGCCTGGTGGAGTGTCCTGAATGCTTGCCAGGGGAAGGTCAGTAGTTATTGTGATTGGCGGGTTAACAGTAGTAAGCTACTACAGTACTGCGTATGATGGGTAAAGTGTAACATCTCGGCCAGTGACTCTCTCCACATGTTAGATGCCCGGCTGTCTTTCGGTTGGCTACTTCTTGCACTAACTGATACCTAACATGGATGCTTATTTCGCAAAACACTAAGTACCATCAGGTAGTCTGATCGCATAGCCTGCCTCCCATGTCCAGCCCTATCATGGAGTTTCTCCGTCCTTGGTAGCAATGGCTCGAGCCCCTTTCAGCCTCCGCAAATTGATAACGAACGCGATGCTGTACTCGAGTCCGAATGTAGTTGCGCTACTAGGTCTTTCTTCGGAGATGGTTCCCTAGGCTCCGACACCTCCAACTGAAAAGACTATCTTTTTGGCCTGGATGTAACCAGGCGAGCCTGCGAAAACGAACTACAGTAGCACCTCCACTCTAAGCGACGAGTACGGTACCTATCTTCTCATTTTCTAGTACTACCTACAGAGAGCGGCCGGCCGCGAGTAGAGGCTACGGAAGAACGGCACGTGCAATCCGGAATGATGTATAAAGGCAGGAGCCTAGATCTACTAGGATGGCTTTCATAAATATTCGCCACGTATAACCCATAGTGAGGCAGGCTTGCACTACTGTGAGGGTACTTGACCATGCGCATGGAGACGTGTAAATAACGTCTTGTTACTTATTCCTTGGTAGAGAACGCAAACTGATTCCTTGGCAACATTGGTGATTCTGGGCAAGAACATGTGATTGATTCTTATTAGTTTGTAAATTGAAATACCTCGTACAGACTGAGTTCATGTACGAAGCAGTCTCGACCTCCCGGACTCAGATTCCCCAACTGGAAAAGGCCTGAGCGGGGTCATATCCGAGACGATCTGCAACGAGGCAGGGGCCGCGCCGTGCGTCATGAGGCTCTGGGCCTAAATGTGGAACTTTCCTCTGCCCCGAAATGAGGTAATCTATACAGACAAGGCTGGCTATCTTTTGCACTTCGTACGTTTGCAGCCGCAACAACATCCCGCCTCATCTCGAATCTTATTGGACCATCATTAACGTTACGGAAAAGGCTGCCATGGACTATCATTCCATCCATGGCCAAGACATTTCAAGCTTCGACTTCACCTCAACACGTGAGTCAGGTGCTCTCTCAGTGTCTGCGCAGCCAGAAGACTGATTAAGGTGCAGATCGTCTACCAACCATATCAGCCGCGCAGGCTCTCGAGGACATTAGCACAGATCCCCGAAGATACATATCAACCGGTATTCGTGCGCTTGATAATGCCCTCGTTGGCGGTCCAAATGACGACGGGGATGCTTCGCCCGGCATTGGCGGGTTCCAGAGGGGACAAGTGATCGAGATTTGGGGACCTCCGGGTTCTGGCAAGACTGCTCTGGGGTAAGTCGGACGGGCATAACAGCAGAGATTCCTTGTATGAAATTTTTGATTATAATCGGCTTTGCAGGATGCAGCTAGCTGGGGATGCTTTAAGAACTGGAGGCAAGGTTATCTGGGTAGGTCAGTCCGCCTTCCTAGTCTCAATTATGGGCAGAGGTTCTAGACCAGATTTCAGCCATCCTTCAGAATCCGAACGATATTAATATATTCGCAGACGGATTCCACATGGCATCGGGCCAACGCCTACAGGACATGATCTCCCGTGGCCGTGGTTCTCCACCAGCAACATACCAGCACCAACAAGCAGGTGAATATGATAACCTGCTCCATTTCACAACACCATGCCTCGCACACCTTATTGCGTTGCTCTGTAAACCGACGACGGGTACTGTCCCCGATGGTACGTCTGTGATAGTGATAGATTCGTTTTCTGCGTTGTTCAACCATGCGTTCCCGAAGAGTCTCGCACCCCGTCAGCCGACGAAAGGTAAGAATATCCTACCACCCTTATAATATGGGTATGTGTCTGACCGCGATCTTCCCAGGGCCAGGACCGTCAGCCAGACGACTACAAGTTCTTCAGTACTTGATTTCAGCGCTACAGAAACTTGCTGCTGCGAGAGACATCTTGATTGTCATACTCTCTCAGTGTGCCACAAGAATGCAGGCAGATCGTGGTGCCACACTGGTTCCAGCAATTAATGCTAACGCCTGGGAACAAGGCATTGCCGGTCGACTAGTCCTGTTCAAAGATTGGACTATTTGCAACGGCAGACTGGAGAGTGCTCACTTCGCTGGGATCCAGAAGCTGGATGGCAGGCCGTTCTCCGGAGTCATTGGGCCAGTATTTGCATTTGATATTCAACCTGTAAGCTGTCCTTTTCTTCCGCCTCAGATCAAGGCCATTAATCTGATTTGCAAGGACGTCCTTGTCGGAATTGAAACCGAAGGCAGCCAGCCGTCCTTGGTGCTGTCAACCTCGCATGGCAAGAGGAAGCTAGACGAGACAGATTTCGAACTTGCCGACAGCGAGGACGAAGATTATGGCTGGGATGACGAAGACGCCATCGAGATGCCGACTGTGCCACAATGGCAGGGGTCTGAGGATATCCTCCTCGGCCACAAAGAAGACGGTGGGAATCAGTCAGAGGCAACTTCCGATGACCACCCGCAAGATCCGGATGTATCTCCTTAGCAGGTCGCTCTCGGACGCTTCTCGGGCGGCATGCTCCTGGCACTAACAACGAGACGGCTGGGCCCAGAAATGGGTGCCACGTTCTGGACTCCGCCCTCGCCCAGTTAGCCAGCGTCATAGTGTTTTCAAGCGTCGCATGGGCGCTGCCAAAAATTCTTCAAGCGTTGCATGGACCTACCAGGATCGGTCAAATGTCGGCAGCTAGACAGAGCCGCAGGTACGCCGAACGGATCCACACGTCTCGGGCCGTTTGCGGTAGCGGACTCTCCGGTCGCATTTGAAGGGTTAGCTCGAAATTTTTAAGAAGTGCGGACACCAATTTCACATGCTAACAATTATGAAGATGGCCACGACGTCAAGGTCAAGCCAAGGATGGTTGCGGGTAGAGCCACGCCCCTCCCTTGCTGGCTAGAGTGAGGCGAATGTCATAATTTTTTTTTTACACGCGACTATGCTCTTGTAATTCAGCCGGCTTGTTCGTCATTCGCAAGGTCTGGCCGAACAGGAAGTCCATCAAAGTATATTGGGCTTGCTCAAAGCCACAGGCCTAAAGAGGCTGGGTTTACGGCATGGGATCCTCAGCGGCCTTCCCAACCTTTTTCTCCGACCGGCAGTACAACGGGAATCCCGCAGCGTTACATTGCATTTGCATTGTCCCCAGCTTCGGGCTTTTGATCCGGCGGGAGAATCCTTCTACCGCGCGCCGTCGAGGATGCAGAGGTGCCTACAGGCTCCAGAGAGAAAGCATCTTTGCCTCTCCGCTGCGGTCGATCGCTCGCTACAAAACGCTCGTAGCTCCCCGATGTTGCAGCGCGCTTGGCTTGACACCTCTATTGCAACGCGAATAGATCGATTCCGAGATCGTATACATAGCCCTACTATAAACGGGGTGGCGCATTGCGACGCAGGTGCAGCCAGAATGATCGACGCGTATCCCCCCGGGGTCTCCAAGAAACGAACTCATTGGCACGGCTGCATGACACCCTGCACTGCACGATGTGCGTCTTAATTAGCTAAAAAGTGCATTCATGGACGCAGCCCTTGGTTACAGTCGACGATTGTGGTTTACTGGTTCCGTAGCTCTTGTTAATTGACCGATGTGCCCGTACAGCAGTGTATCTACCGGTTTCCTTTGCGTCCTCGGTTTTCTTTGTTCTGTATTTTTGCGGTGTCCGGTCTTCCTCTCCGGAGTGATCCATGGAGCCACCACCAGGACGCAACCGCGAACCCACCTTCCGAATACGATCTTCTACATGTGTCTGCTTGCTGGCTGGAGGGGCGACGGCTCTGGCGGGCGGTGGAGAAACAAGACACATACATCGTCGATCGCACGGACTTTTGCACGTGTTTCCTTCGCACAAGCCGTCTCGCGAAAGGGAACAATCCTTCCACCCTCCTCGCTCGCTCTCCCTCCCTTTCTCTGTGCTTCCGCCGCAATGCGGGTCCTGTGACGTT
Source organism: Monosporascus ibericus (assembly GCA_004154915.1). NCBI lineage: Eukaryota > Fungi > Ascomycota > Sordariomycetes > Xylariales > Monosporascus > Monosporascus ibericus. The sequence goes on along the minus strand of QJNU01000130.1, from coordinate 51,124 downwards.
CTAGATTTGTAATTACTCGAAGCGGCATGAAACGGGGGAGAAACAAAGAAATAGCTTCTAACCGGGCCCCCCTCCATAACCGTCTCAGGTGGCCCCGTAAGTAGCAGAAAACACGAACCTGCGGGTCTGCTATGTCGTGTCTCCTTTGGGTCGGTGCGTGCGTGCGTGCATGAGGTACGACCAACAAAACACGTAAACTAGAAATAGCGAACTTCTGGTTATTAAACATACGTACATGTCGTCGTAGAAAAGTCCGTCGCAGCTGCGACCTAGGTATATATGTACGGAGTCGTTTCGGTGAGAATGTCATATCGTTTGTAGTATAAAACATACCTCTCTCTGTAGACCTATGTATGTGCATAGCTAGCCCTCTTCCTAGATCGATGCATTGTAGATACGTTGCTAGAGAACTTCATTTCCATATATGAGTTGCGTACGTGCGCACGTACGTATTTGCGTCGACGGAGAGCGGGATACGGACGGCGCTGGCGGTCTGTCGATGCAGATGCTCATGCCGACGATGACACAGCAGCTCTTGCTACTTACTGCGTAGCCTACCTTAAGAATGCGGGTTCGATCAACGCTTTGCGGACTCGCCGATAATAATATAGTGGCGTGCATAGGTAAGCAGGTAGCAGCATGTAGCTAGGCTAGCATTGCGCGTAGGTTAAGTTCTGCCAGTCGGTCGATCAGTCAGCCTATCCGTCAATAACGGCGGCATCTCTGTTCGTTGGTGGTGCGCATGTGCCTCCCTGCGGTATATCTCGCCATGGATGTTAATGATTTCCCTCTTACCTACCGGCCCTTCTGGTGATCGAGTGAGAAGGAGTCATTGCGCGGGTTGTTCTGTTTGGTATTCAACGTCTCTCGCCCCTCCAGTTTTCCGGGACGGAGCCAGGCGGGCTACGGACGAGAAGACGGACAGACAGAGATGCAGACTAACTAACTAACTAACAGGAGCCAGACACAAGGATGCAATACCCCCAGCCCAGCTGCGGAGATACATGGGTTGAATGAAATATCCCCAGATATTCCTAGCTAGCTCGGCCTCGTAGATAGGGTATATTCACGCAGATACTCAGTCAATTCGTCGTAGCCAGTTTGCCAGCTTCTCCCTGTGGCTCCAGAAATCGTCACATATACCACGATCGCCTTCCCGCCTCCTAGACGTTGTCGGCCAACTTGCCAGCCACTTAATTATATACATACGAAGATACCACTTCTGCTATACATAAACCTTATTCTCCGGGTCCAGGTCGGATACCATGGACCATTGAACATAATAAGATGGCCCACGGCCCCCTTCAAAGCACGCTGCTTCAGTGGTTCTCTCCGGCCTCGACCCCCCCTCGTATCGCCTTAACACGGCTTCCACCAGCATCGTCCTCGGCAAAGCTTCCTATCACTATACCGCCGAGTCCCCTGGGCTGACATATCTCGCCGAACGTCTTTGAGTCGGTCCGGGTGGTGTCCCAGATCTGGGTCAGCTCCGTCTCGAAACTCCTGCTTCACGTATCGGCTCGTCATTCGTATCTGGTAACTGCTCTAGCACCGTAAGTGTGGAAGGCCCCCGAGGGGCGTCCGGGGTCTCGTGGGTCACCGGACTCCTCTGGCAGCCCATGTCCAGTGGGTGATGGGCCTCGCCGCACTACCTCATTTCTCAGTGAGGAGTAGTACCTCCTTCGCGGGGGATAGGCGCAGGCGAAGACGGTCCTACTGCCGCCGCTGGAATCGTCCAGTGAGACAGTCATCTCGGCGCGGGGAGACGTTGGCGGTGGCTTTGGAATGCGATGGTGCCCGGGATGCCCCATTTCGTTACCATCCCCATCCTCGGCCGGCCAAAGGGGAGCGGCCCCGGCAATCCTCGACGGCTGGTATCCGGAAGTAACCTGAGTGAGATGGCGACGCTCGATGTTGACTATCGTGGCCAGGACAGCCCAGGCCGAGCCCCAGGTAGGGGGTCGACCGCCGTGAGCGAGCCACCGGTACCTGGGCAGTTCTGCACCACCCTGCCACGCTGCCAGCACGTTTGCACTCAGACAGCTAGGCAAGTGTATGCTCTAATGCTTTCAAGAAAGCCTCATTAGTCCTTACCATAAGCACATCGTTATCGCCAGCTCCGCGTGGAACTGTGTTGGCTCTAGTACTCTTCTTCAAATCCACATCCGCCTCCGACCTATCAAGTTGGAGAAAAAAACAAGCGCACTTCACTCTCCGGAGTGTTTGAAGAGAGGCGTCGATGAAAATGCGGATACTTGAGTGTCGCTAGCGTTCCCAAACTATCACGCCTTCTTTTGTATACACTATTTAGTCTCTTGAAGGCGTATCACGGCAGAGGCGGGATATTGTGCCGCGTTGGGTCAAAGGCAGCGGAGATGTCATGTAGGGTCCAGGGGAGTCATCCGTTATAGAAGTCTTAGGACGACTTTGGATGGGACCAGGACAAGTGCCCGGTGCATGTACAGTGATAAGTTGGTACCATGTGGAAAGCAAGGCTAATGCCACGACAAGGGCGTCCGGCGCCTTAATAAGGGATATTTTCAATTCATCCGCTATGTAGTCAGTAGTCCCCCACGGCGACGTATTTCGGGAGCTGTTCCGTGCAAGAGAAACAGCCTGCCTGATCACTCGGCTTACCTTGCCGAGTGGTGCCAGATACAGACAGTATGATGGGATTTAGTCACTTGAAGTCCGATCATGCCGGAGACGAACACCAACGGCGGCAAGCCCTGTCAACCAGCGTACTTGAAGAAAAGTGACGGCGTCTTCATTTTGGTGTGAACGAGGAACGACTTCGCTCGGCTATCCCATGTTCTGGCTCAGCTGCTGAATGCAGATACGGCGATTGCAAACAAATAAAGACTGCATTAGGAATCAATCGTCCATGGTTCCCTCGGCTACGCATGTCTCTAGCCAAGGGCACCAATGACGCATGGGATATATAGAACGGTCCGCAGTTGGACCAAATATGTTTCTTCGAAGGTTACCTTATTTGATTTTGTGAAATACCCAATTGCTGTCCAATTTCTGGGGGACTCCTCCAAAGTAGGGAAATTTCGCTGCGCGCCTTATCGTAGGGAAGGAGAAAGTAACGGCGGAGTGAATGGTCCCGCCATACTACGTAATGTGCCTTGGTATATCCGTGCCACATGGTAGAAAGCAAGGGTAGTGTTTTACCTACGTCACCATCTCGTCCACACAGACAGCAGGTGCTATGAAGAATGCCAGACCATGATGGCTTCAAAGTTCCTTGTTTTATTTACAATCGAATTCACCTTGGCCTTCCAAGGGATCTCCGGCACCTTTAACTTTAGAACTAATACTGCGAATTACAGTTGGCCTTGTTCCTACAGCAGAACGAGCTGAAGTTTTTCAAACCAAGCACATAGTCTACAACCTCACAAGATGGCATCGACAAGTCAATTTGACGTTGCTAAACTTTTCGGCGCCAAGCATCTCGTAGCAGTGGTCACAGGCGGTACGTACGACGGACCCTCTTACCAAGTTCCCCAGCGCCTTAGGTACTTCCTGTTCCGTACACTAACAGCTTCCCAATACGTCTCTTCCATACTTATCCACTTCCTGAAAAGGGAGAAAGATAGAAGTGCCCTTAGTTATTCTCAACTAGCATCTACAGATGCGAAGAGTTAGAGAAACAGACATTCATCTCTCTCCCTTCTTTAGAGTTGTTAACGTATCGTAGGGAGGAACAGGCATCGGACTTATGGCGACGCAGGCCCTGTCGGCCAACGGCGCGCGCGTCTACATCACGGGACGGCGGGTCGAGGCGCTCGAGAACGCGGCCAAGACGCACCAGCCGTCGAGCGGCGGGGGCCAGATCATCCCCTTGGGGCCGTGCGACGTGACTAAGAAGGAGGACCTCGAGAAGCTGGTGGCCGAGGTCGGCGAGAAGGAGAAGTGCATCAACCTGCTGATCTGCAACGCGGGTGTGTCAGGCCCCAAGGCGGAGCCTGATGGCGGCGACGCCGAGGACCTCAGGGCGAAGCTCTGGGATAACGAGAGCGTCGACGAGTGGGATGATACATTCCGCGGCGACGTGACCTCCGTCTACTTCACGACGGTGGCCTTCCTGCCGCTGCTGCAGGCCGCCGTGAGGCCCAAGGGAGACCAGGAGCCCTTCGCAGCCTCGGTCATCACTATCTCGTCCATGTCGGGTCTTATGCGCCACGCACAGGGCCACTTCAGTTACAATGCCGCAAAGGGGGCAACCATCCACCTCACGAAGCTCATGTCGTCCGAGTTCCAGAAGGCCGGGATCCGGGTCAACTCAATCGCGCCCGGCTACTTTCCCAGCGAGATGACGGCCAAGAGCAGCGATGACAACCAGAAGAGCCACGTGGCGCCCGACAAGATCCAGGAGAAGGGCCACGTGCCGCTCCAGCGGGCGGGACGCGAGGAGGAGATGGGAATGACGGTGCTGTACCTCGCCAAGAACCAGTACGTCAACGGCCAGATTATCGCCGTCGACGGTGGCGTTCTGAATGTGATCGCCGGGTCATGAGCGGAGCAGGCTTTGCGGCGCGGGCGCCGGTACTGACTTTATCAAGGCGGGGTTGATGGATTGCTGCAAGTGAGCTTATCCGTCGCTCAGACGAAAGGGTGATCAGTGAAGCTTGAGCATGAGGAGAAAAGGCGTGCTGAAGCGTTACCCCGTCTGGTTGCTAAGATGTTGTGGACTTCGCACAGGACGGCTTGCTTTCAATGTGGTTAGAGGAAGCTAATGGTCCCTGTCCTTCTGGGACGTGTTACGAAGTATACGAAGTAGTAATATGACGGCCCAAGAAAGTCTCTTAGACAGAAGGCATAGATACTCTCACTAGATCGTAATAGCGGCAGTGATCGCAGGGACTATTGCGTCTAGCCTGGTCGCTGCGGCAGTTACGCACATGGTTCCACAATCCTCCAGCGGAATCCACTCCTAGGAATACCAACTTAGTTCAATATGCGGTCAGAAGATTCTTTCGATAAGCATGCTGCCTTGTCTACCTCTTCAGACTAGTAGGTGTCGTCATGGTAGGCTCACGTATCTCTTTAGCCCTGGCCAACGCACGAACTAGGTGCATAGCTAGCCACCGGAGAATGATTTGGCAGGTTCAAAGCAAGCAAGCGGCTAGGGCCGTCAGAGATAGCCACTGAAGTGAGGAGGCTTGCCCAACTCGCCGCCGTCCTCTCTCCAAACCGAAACAATAGATGTATCACCGCGAACTTGCCTTAAGAACAGCTCAAGAGCCTCAGCCACGCCCAGAAAAAGTCGGTCCCAGGACCCAGAGTAATTTGGGGCAGTGTCGCGAGTAATACGGAGACGACGGATAAATTTTTCCTGGTTGTGCTTGTCGGCTCTTGCCAAGCTAGACGTAACGAGGAGGTGTGCCGACGACATTAGGGACGGCGCGATCACGCAAACGGCGAAGAAATCGAATCGATAATCAGGTTGAGACGGGAACTAGTTAGGATATGTACGGCGGCCCGTCGATGACGTTATAACCGCCCACTAAGCCTCGACGACGCCACATCAAGCTGAACATCCCGAAGTCTAAAAGGGACACGCCGTCATGGACCGCTGTGGACTACGTTAGGGAGGGAAATGCAATTCTCGATGCCACGGACGACTGGTAACAACGATGAAGCTGCTGCCTGATGATAAGTACGTCTGCTTAGGCACATCCGGATTAAGGTCGAGCTGAATCATTTCCCAATCCCACCTCTTCCACCCTGTGTGTTGCAGTAATACTCAGGGATCCGACAAGTGCCAATTTGCGGGCGATCATATACGGAGCTTCTCAGAAGATATCACGACATAAACGCGAGGACCATGACCAGACGCATATCGACGACATGAGAAGTTACCGCGAAGGTCGCACTTAATCGACATGCAGTCGCATCTCGTCGCGGCGACCAGCGAGTTCGTCAGCAGCTTCATATTCTTGTTCTTCGACTACTGAACATAAGTGATGGTAATCAAAAGTACCCCTGCGACTCCTGGTGCGATGGAAGTACTCTATGTCGGTCTCGGGTACGGATTCTCGTTACTGGCGACCGTATGGGCCTTCTACGGGATCAGCGGTGGGCTGTTCAACCCGGCTGTACGTATAACCCGTTTTCTTCATGCCCTGGCGAGCATGTTTGCTGAGGAAGCAATGTTCAGGTTGCACTCGGCCTACATCTCGGAGGTCAACTACCATGGACGCGTGCTGCATTCATGATACCCTAACAGATAACTGCCTGTATGTGCGCAGGAGGTGAAGTGAAGGCGATATTCTCGGGTAGCATGGCGTCCTTGAATACCATCTTGGCACCAGGGATGAACATAGCCTAGGATCTGTTTGCTAAAATGTTCTTCACATCCTATCTCGTATTCGCGGTCCTGATACTTGCGGCTGAGAAATGGCCGGGTTATTTCTACGGCAGGCATGGGCATTGCCTTCCCGCTCTTTATGGCCGAAACTCCTGGTAAATTTTATTGGCGTACTCGACTACTGGCCGAAAGGGAACGGCAAACTGATCTGTGAATAGGCGTTCATTTCATCGGAGGCCCCTTGAATCCGGCACGAAGCTTCGGCTGCGCGGTTACTGGCCCCGAGCTTTCCTAGCTACCATTGGATATACTGGCTTGGGCCAGTCTTAGGTGCCTCCTCGGCAACGGATGCTTCCGCTTTGTGAAGATGTGTCATTACGAGGAAAGGAAGCCTGGGCAAGTCGACCCGAGATGACAATTATCATATTTAGAAACCTAGAGATGAGATAACGGTTCATGGTTCATACGAAGGAGATACTGAGTAGAGCGTACAACGGCTTCTACTCACTTCCTCTTGTTGCAAACATCTTTAGGAAGTTGGTGCAGTCCTGCTCGAATCTGTCATGTCTGCTTGCGCGAACATCCTCAGGCTTTATGCCTGGAAATGGAGGATAAATTTAATAGCAATTTAGTCATGCCAAGGCGACAAGAAGTGCGTAGTGAGGATGTTGAGGACATGGTCAACTAGACAATTAACGGTCAAAATAAGCGGCGCCGAGCTGGGCAGATGTCGGAATATTGATAATGAACTTGGGATAGCATCACCTGAGTCATCAAGACCCCACATATATGGAATGAGATGACACGGCTGATTAGGCCGAAGGGTCTTATTGGAAGAAAGACAGTAGGAGTTGAATCATCTGTAGATGATTCCGTGAATGAAATACGAAATAGAGTTACTCATAGGCCGACAAGTATTGAGTCAAAATCAGCTGGCATTTCGCTTGGCGCCTTCCAAGTGGAGCTAGAACTTCAATACTTGAATCTTGCGTCTTACATACAAACTCGTCCCGGCGCCTCCGTCATCGAGTTCCACTTCTCTCTGTCTCTCTCTCTCTCCCCCTCTCTCTCGCGCTCGCTCGTGACAGTTCGAGCATTTCGCCCAACCCAAGCTGTCTGTTATGCCGAAGAAAAGGCACCAAGCCAAATATTCGAAACCGCCATCCGTCGCGCCGCCTTCGTTGAGCATCTCATCTTCGTCTCGGACGAACTCTGGTAAGTACATAATCTTCATGTCTCCCCCACGTATGAATGACGCCGCGAAATCATGTCCTCGCGAAACCGTGGGTTCCCGACACTGGAACTAGAGCACTAACTAGTCCCTGCGTGATTAGAAAACCATGATCGCTCGGTGAACGACATCCTCGCGGACCTGCGCCGGAGCAGTATCAAGAATAACCACGGTCCAGGCCCTGTCCTCGCCCACAATGCCCCGAGCGTCCCGCCCGAGCTTCGTCAGATCTTCCAGATTCCTGAGATCCCCGCCCCGGCGCCTCGCAGACCGGCGCAGCGAAGAATAATCAATGGCCGACGGGCGCCGCCCGGTCCCCCTCCACCTCGCTCCTGGATATCCTTGTCGCAGTCACGTCATGCGCCGTCCGACCTCCAGGCCCGGGTCGCGGGGCGGATACAACACCACCCGCTACCGGGCGCCTATTATCCGGACGAGCGCAGCCTCGTTGCGGTCGCTCTGCAGTGCATAGCTAAGGACTGGGAACAGCAACGTGGCTGGAACATGTTTTACCTATATTCGCTTCCCAGCCGGATAAGGTCGGCTCTGCTAGCCTACGTGTCGGAGCTCTACGAGCCTGGCATATCTGCCGGTGACTTGCGGCTTGTTCTTGCCGGCCCACCCGAGGAGGGGCTTTTGGAATATGGCCTGGAGCGAGTCGACCACGGCAAGTGGAATGCAGACATATACCACCTGGACCTGACTGGCTCGTTGGGCAAGTCATTATCGTTGAAGGAGCTCGGTGACTTACTGTGTCCACCCGCGGTTGCACCGGAGAGTGGCGTGCTGGAATCGTGGGATTCGGCGGAAACGCCTTTAGAATCCCCAAAGCTTCTACCAAACTTGACGCATCTCTCTCTGGCAGTTGATCCTGCGTCGCGTCCTTCCGTCTCGTGGAGACAGCTTTTATCCTTTGCTACGAAAGTGCCGACATTAACACACCTGAACCTCTCTGGCTGGCCGGAGCCCTCGCTTACACCTAATGCTAAATTCGCCAAGGTGACCTCGTCCACGACCGGACGAAGCGTGCAATACGGCGGCACTGGGCCTTACAGCCATTCTCTCGATAACGATTGGTCCGAAGCGGCCATACTTCTGAGGAAGTTGAGCAAGGCACTATACAGGTTAGAGTACCTCGACCTGACCGGATGCGCCGACTGGTTTCCCGCGCTGAAAGGCGGGGAATCCGGTACAACTCGTAGCAATTCGCTCGATTGGGTCGGAGACTGGGGCAAGATTACCACCCTAAGGCTCTGCTCCGGCCATGCTCTCCCGGAAGATGCGACGGTCGGGCAGATTTCACGGTTTGCTGAGTGGATCGGTGTCGCGACCGAGGTGGAGAAGTATATCCGAGCCCAGCGGTCGGGGAAGGGCCGCTTTATCACGGTGGAAAAGGACACTCTATCTGAAGAAGAGAATTTGACTTTGGAGAGGGAACGGCAGCAATAAGATGGCACGGCTGTAGGGGCAAGAGGCGAACTTGTATAGAGTGTAAGAGCTTGCATCTAATATCGAATGGCTTCTATAATACCGCTCAATCATGTGAGATTGTCTCCCTGGCCGGGCGTACTTGTTACTGATATTAGGAACGGCTCCCCAGCGTGAGCCTGGCTCTATGGTCCAGGACAATTACTGCGCAAATCGCCATGGCGCGACGGGAAGCGCCTAGCTCTGTCCAGATGCCGCGGTTGAAAGTGGTTCTTATAGATCCGAGAGGTTTTGGGTCATTATCAGGCAGTATACCGAGACTGTATAGCCATGATGGTACAATGTGCTTTTCTACAACTACGATTCAAGAAATGTTGTCTCCCACTTGCAACCTAGTCCGGAGTTAAATGAACACAAATTGCATATACATACGTACTTGATAATCTTAAGACAGCCAACAAAACAAGAGAAAAGTACTATCCGTCGGGTGGCCTGGTTATTTTGGTTTGGTTGGCTACGATCTGATCGCGCTTAAGTACGTAGGCGGAACAAAGCGTGGTGGATACGGATCTTGGAACAACTAACAGACTCAGAATTATCGTCCTGGATACTTTATCAGAAAGGAATCGAACGATATTTCTAGCAGTATCAGAAATGACCACCTACGCGCGCGCTCTCAGTTCAGATAAGCATACCTGGGCTTTGTTTCAGAGGCCACCAAGCAATAGCCGACGTGTGGATGCGGCAGTGCGATCCATCTCGGATCGTAGCAGTTATAGTGGATACTGTAGTCACGAGTGGGGGCAGGGAGCCGGAGGGAGGGGACACTCAGCTTGTCAACCTGATTAGTGGCAAATACAACAGACACCCTTGCAATACCTCGGAGCAAAAAGGCTGGAGCGGCGAAGCGCCGTTGAGTGTCATCCTGTGAATTGCGGAGGCTTATCTAATGGATCTCGAAATCTTTACAATAGGACCCTTGAAAACGGAAATCAAGGAATTCTATTGTAATATCGATAGGCCATGGGTGAGGGTTGCTGGCAACCCTTGCCATGCCAGGGGACCCCTATGACGCCACCGCCATTCCTCCGTCCAATCAGCACCGCGGAGCGCCGCCGAAAGTAGGCATGACGAAGCAAGATCATCAACTCCCTGGCGGTTGGTGCATTTGTCAGTTCCAGAGGGGCTTGCTCTTCTTTATCTCGATTGGGCGTGACAGGGCCATGTACGTACGCCGAGGAGCGCGGTAAAAAGATGGGCAGCGCGAGGTAACCAAAACGGGAGAATGCCGATGCATCGGGCAGCCCCAGCAGCCCTATTCGATTGTTCCCTGTGAATCGGATTTAGAACGAGGGGATAATACCACACACACCCGCTGTTGTCGGCGTAATGGAACTAGATACTTAAAGAAGTGTGGGCGACTGACTTGTTGCCTTCGTCGATTCACCCAGTCGGTCTGTGACGTCCTATGAACACCACGCTGGGCTGTTGGTTGTCTTACATCTAGTTTTATAAGTCGGTTTCTTTGTTCCCTAGCTGTCTCCCGCCATATACAAATATCTTCTCAAGCTCCGCTTACAGAGCTTTTGGTCCCTTTCCGCTCATGATACATTTCTATAATTGCTTCCTTCCCCATACGAATTGATTTTCTTTCGACCATTCTTAACTCCTGTTTAGCAATATGAAGATGCTTGGAGCCGGACGAGTTACGCCCCTTCCGGTGGTGTTCCCCCTTCTTCTTTCGTTGGTCGCGTTCGTCCTGGCGATGGTAGCGCTCTTCGCCGGGACCGGTGGCCGGCAACAGGAGCTAGAGGAGTACCACATCATCGCGGTATGTATCTGGGAGTATCCCCGCCTCGACGATACCGTACTAATGCCAGGCTCATAGATAAATATGTCATATTTCGGGAAAGATCTGCTGCCGACAGAAACGTCAGAAGAGGCGGCCCCGGAGCCCACTCGCGACGGTTTCCTAGGGTTTATTGACGACGTGGGCGACGAAATAGACGACCTCCAAGATCAGGTCACCGACAAAGTCGGTGAAGTCCTCGACAGCGCTGCAGACAAGCTCGCAGATGCGCTGGGCATCTCGCAATGGTATTCGTTCCATATAATGAGCGCCTGCGAAGGCAACTTCGCCCCCAACGCGACGGAGGTTGGCGCCTGGTACAATACCACTAACTGTACAGCCCGCCAGCCTGGAGGTCCGTAGCTATTCTCCCACGGATTGCCTGGCGAAACACGCTGACTGGTCGTAGTGAGATTCAACCTCACAGAGGTCATTAACCACGAGATCGATGTGGGGCCATTAAACTTCAACACTGCTGCCAGCATCGAGCTTCCCGACGCGGTGCAGCAAGCGGTCGACCTCCTCAACAGCGCCCTTTTCGCCGTCTTCATCTTCTACGTGCTCGGCAGCGGCTTCGCCGGCCTGGCGTTCCTGCTCAGCATCGCCACCCTCGCGCTCGCCTATCGGCAGCCGGGAAACCACAGAAAGACCGTCCTGCTGAACGCGCTCAACGCCTTCCTCGGCACCCTGACCCTCATGATCGGGAGCACCATCACGACGGCGGTCTCGAGGAGGGGCGCGGCCCAGATCAACGACATGGGCGACGACGTGGGCATCTCCGCCGTCATCGGCCACAAGCTCATCACCATCTCCTGGGTGGCGTTCGGGCTCATGTGCGCGGCGTTCCTGTTCTGGACCGTCATGTGCTGCTTCCCCCGGAAGGATCAGTGGGATCAGGGCCGTGCCGACGCCGAGAAACCCGGCAGGCCCAGCACCTCCAGCGACCGTGGCTTGCTGCGCAACCTCTTTGCGCGAAATCGTTAAGCGCCGGAAACCAGGAGATATGCAGGGGCCGGATGCTGGATGTCAGGGCATCTGTGCTGAAAGTGGTTTAGATTTGTTTTTTTTTTTTTCGTTCCGGCTCGGCTGGGCACGGGAATCATATGGTAAATCCGGTGGAATGATACCCCTGAGGTTGAGGTTTTGACATACGAGTCTTCGGTCGTTAATAGAGTAATATGCCTAAACTGCTAAGCTGCAAAGCGAGATTATGACAGAAGACAGACCCGATACAGTGTTCCGCACGAAGTATTAATGCGACGGAATTCCTTGTTAGTCTGGATCTCAGTTACACCAGTAAGGACTAATGAAGAATGCAACGACAGTGAATTGCGTCTGCTGTTAAGTTTTAGGTGCCTGTGCTTCTATATGAAGAGATAATGGCTTAGAAAATCGGTAGAGCCGGGTGGTGCCACATATTCAGACTACGAAATAAAGGAAATAAAGTCTCCTGCACTTCCAGTTTTATGATCCAGTTGGAGTTCTAAGGGGTTAGAGGCGCCCACATGCCACGATCGGAGGGTCCTTCCCAAGTCATTGCAGGCAAACACGATGGAGGAACATCAGAGCACTTGCGGTGTCCGAAAAGCCAATGATACCAACGTTTGCCAACTACGAGGCACATCATTCCTTCGACGCCAAACTCTTACGCCCGCTTACGTTCGACTTGATTATCTGTTCAGTCCTTATAAGAGTGTAGAAAGCGAAGTTGGCTCCTTCAACATGCCTAGCAATGAGTGGGACTTCGATATCGCAGCGGAAGAACGGCGTGCCCTCATAGAGCATGGAGAAGAGCAAGCCAAGAAACCCCTGACTGGCCTCTTGAAATTCGCTTTCCCGGAGAATATCCTCCAGTTCGCCTTTGGGTCTAATGTGAGAAAGAGAACAGCATCGTATTCGAATATTATTTCCACGGACACTGTCATTGTCCATCTCGGAAGTTCACTGACCGGGGCGGTGCGCAGTATTGCGGAAGGGTTCACGCAGCTGACGAACTCGCTCGTCAACTATATCATGCTTCCGCCACCGTCCGCCCTCTTTCCCCTGGACCGGAAGCTGGACGAGAAGTTCGTGGTGCTGAGGCCTGGCCCAAACTACGACAGCGCCACGGGCTGCGCCACGCCGAGACGAGCCATCGATGGCTGGGCCGTCGTCATGGCCTACGGGGGAGGAATCCCCGAGGCCGTTCCGAGGTCCGAGTACCTTTGTCAAGTATTAGCTGGAGCTAGAGAGTATTTATCAACAGAGTTGTCAACTTTGTCGGCATCGTAGTAGCACTATATACCCTCGCGATGGTTTACCAGCTCTTCTCAAAAGACCCAATTATAGAGGCAACTGTCCAAAGCGGATACTGCGAGAGGAGCATCAGCGAAAAGGTCAGTCTCCGAGTTTATTCTCCTCGGCCCGCTATACGTCTGACCGGTCCCAGTAGGTCCTTTGCGTCAACTGCACAAGCTGGCAAGATGGACGTGAAGAACGCATGAGGTAATGCATGTCCATCTATTAGAAAGTCCATACGAATACATGTGGAGACGCCGACGGCTGAGGGGCCTGGGGCGGTACGAGACACCGAGTGAAAGTCTGGCAGTTAAATGCGTTGGCAGCAGCTACAAGAGAGAAGTATGTCTTCCTGCTGCCGGAAAGAGACAGTATTTTCTCGACCAACACCTTATATTTCCCGGGTCCAATGCGGCTTACAAACTTTCAATCACTCTTGTTCCAGTTCCAGTTCGCGCTTCTTCATGCAAGGTCCCCAGAACGGCTTACTTGTTGGAGTAGGCGGTGGAGGCATTGGGAACCCCCCTGTTGGCATAGGGAACGGCGGTGGGACTGCAACGCCCCCTCCCTCATAATAGTGTGCTCCTGCCATTACGCGATTGTTGTAATCGGCGGCCCCGTCGATACCGAGAGTCATCCACATCAACAGCCCGTCGGCGGGGTCCTCGCTCAGCATGACGTAATCGAGGAACGGGTCGTACCCCTGGCTAGCCTGCTGCGCGGCCAGAAAGTCCTGCACGTTGATGGTGAGCTTCATGTCATTGCCGAGGTACGGGTTCATGGTCTCGACCATGTTGATGAGCTCCTGGTCGAAGTAGATCTGCCCGATGTGGTTGACGGTGCCGCCGATGTAGGTGCCGTTCTCCCGGATATTGCCGCCGCGGTTGCTGGTGACGTGGATGTGGTTCACGCGCCCCTCGTAGTGCCCCGGGAAGAGCGTGTCGAACTCGGCCACGCCCTGGTCGTCGGTTATCTGCACGCCGCGCAGGAAGGTCGTGTTCAGCCCCGCTCCCGCCGTCACGCCCGAGTAGACGCCCAGCGCGTTGGCGTGCCAGATGTCGATGAGCATGTCCGGCACCGGCTGGCAGCTGGTCACGTCGATGAACTGCAGGTCCAGGTGCACCGGGATGCCCGGCTCGTCCTCCACGACGTCCTGCCTGATGTACTCCCCGGATACCCAGTATGGCCCGATGGTGGTCTGGGGCGCGAGGCCGAGCGTGGCGTTGGACGCGAAGATCGTCTCGAGAGGCGTGTCGAGGTCGAAGTCGGCATCCTCTCTGTGGTGACACGTCTTCATCCAACTGTCGAGAGCTGCCTGGTCACGTTTGGTCTTCATGCCGGCTATTTACCATGATCAGCCACCGGGGAAAGCCACGGGTTTTAGTAGTTAAACATGGGCGACTCACCATACTCGAGCCCGCGCTTCTCACGAAGCTCTTGGGCCTTGACTGCGCGTCGCATGGCGGCCCTCTTCGCCATAGCCTGTCCGGTCGAGCTCCCGGCACATTCGGCTACAGCTCTCTTAGCATGCTGGCTCGCGATGTGACCCGCTTGGAGGTCGCGCTTCCTCTTCTCCGAGGTGTGAGTCTCGCCGGGATGAGCAAGCGCCGCCCCAAGGAGGCTGGCGACAACCACCACACCGGTGGTCATCGACTTGACGGTGACCATTCTGAAAGTAGAGCAGCCCTCGGTGCGGAAGAGATTATCTAATTTTTGCACTTATGGCCTGTAGCGGAAGCACTGCTCACTGAGGATCTCTCATGGTCCTCTGGCCGGTCGGGCCGTATTTAAAAGAACCCTCGCCCCAAGTCAAGGTCCACATCGCATCCGGACTCTAAGAGGCGTGAAGAACAGCCGACCCTCGCGCATCCTTCCTGCTTTAGCCGGACGGTAGCAACAGGTGGACCCTCTTCCCCGAACGAGCGAAACTGATCAGGATCGTCACATAGCACCCAGAGAAAAGTGTCGCCGATTCCGTCCTGGGGGCCCTACTTCGTAATAGCGCGCTGGCCCTCGACACGTCGGGAGAATGCGTGGTGCTCGACTCCCGAGCGACAACCCCCGGGGCTATTAAGAGTCTTGGCCGCTACATAGCAGCGGCGGCGATCTTGCACGTTCTTAGCAATGCGGAGGATACGATTGGCCGACGGCGTCGTGCTTGGAATGGAGTGGCTCATTTGGATATACGGCACAGAGTGGCTGCCAAGGCTGCGAACGAGCACGGCCTCGCTTCGGCAAATGTGTTGCGCTGGCCCTTTTTCCTTTCGTGCCGCTTTAAGTACCGACTTCCCCCGTTCTTACCCCCGGATTATTAATGTATGATATGGTTTATAGATGGTTGTTTGCAGGGGTCGATGGAGTTTGTGGTTCAGAAGACGCGGGGAATCTATAGCAGGATGTAGTAAGTGAAGACAGTACCGAGACCGCAACGGGGTCCCAGGTGTAGCGGGCAATTCCCTGATTCGGCCGGCAGCGCTCCTTACCCTTTTCGGACCACAAACCTTCACCCCCTATTTCTGACCGCATCACGGACATAGCCTCCGTCCAAGAAACCATTTGAGAGGAATGGAATGGGGGCTCTTTATGACTGGAAAAAGCTAGGTAAGGCTGGGCTCATCTAATGAGCCTTCGGGATTAGTACGTTATTACATATCCTTTGGGTAAATTAGGTTACGTACTATATTTAGCTGTCAGTGGTAAGAACCCTATGCCCCCTATCCCGATCTATTGCTACCCCAGTATGAGGGGTCGGGTTGCAACTCGATCTCGACTGCCGACCTCCTGGGCTCGCCAGTCAGCCATTGTCGTGGTCCAAGCTGCACACAAGGACTTGCTGGGTATTCTCCGGCGGAAAATTCTTCAAGTCTAGGTGCGTCCACTCCGCCTCTGCGGATTAGTGGGAGAAAAAGGGAGTTCATTTTTACTTTCGCCGTCGTGCTGACGCAGTTGGCAAAACAGCGGAACAAGTCTTCAGCGTCCGCCCCATGGAGGTGGCGAAGGCCATGCTCAAACTCAGGTCCCTTTACTCGGATGCCGGCCCTCCAAGTCAATGCTATCGTCGGATGTATAGAGCAATTGGCCGCTTTGACCCTAATGTGGTGAGGAGATTAGGTAACCCATATCTCTATATCGCCTGACTCTAGAGATAAGTGTCTGCCAAGGCCCTCTGAAGGATATAGGGGGATATTGGAGGCCCTCGCAAACCAGTCATTGAACGTGTCGTTACTAATTGGCATTTGAAAGCGAGGAGGATATTGACTCTGCAGCGTGCCCTTTTGCGGTCGGTTGGACGCCACGCAAAGACTGTGCCGGACTCGCCTTGACGCATGAGGCCGGCCAAACCGCCCCTTCCTCCAAGTGCAGCCTTCCTTCTCACGGTGTTAAGCAGTCAGACAAGGCCAAAGCTACACAAAAAACCATAATGACATCGACGGGGCACCAATATCTCTTCTCGCCTCGTGTTGTCGAAACGATATCTGTATCTACTAAGTCTCAACCCGGGGACTGTATCGGGCTCTACTTGTACGTATACCGCGATAGCAACAGCAACGCCGTTAGGAAGCGTAATGATCGAAAGGTCTATGCTATTGAAGGCACGGAACCCACATAGGGGCTTCGACATGTGGTGGGTGGCTGCTCTGATACGG
The DNA here is from genome assembly GCA_004154915.1 of Monosporascus ibericus. Lineage (NCBI taxonomy): Eukaryota > Fungi > Ascomycota > Sordariomycetes > Xylariales > Monosporascus > Monosporascus ibericus. Next base: position 34,376 of record QJNU01000130.1, on the reverse strand, counting down.
AAACCACGGGACTCGACGGCGACATCGAGTCACCTTCGACGATCCCCAGTTGTACGGGTCCATATAGGACCTACGTTAACAGGAAGCTATGGAGATGACCTACTTCGTTATATAAGAGCTAGGGCTGACTCCAGAGTAGTAGTACTGGCCCATCTCACGCAAGTGGACAGTCTTGATGTCCTCGCTCACGACATGAACTCATCTAGAGGGCTATATGTGAACGCTGAACCTCATACAACACCCCCCATTAGGGGCTGATGCTAGGCTATAGGAAGATGTCAGGTGCAGGTTGGGAAAAGTTCGGAGAAGGTCTATATACAGGGAGCTTTGCCGCCCACTCCGCTGATATGTGGAAGGTCAGAAAAAGGTTTCAATGCTTGAGCCCAATATCCTCTTCATCTCGCCCAGGTCCCCTTCCACGCAGTTGCTAGCCTGACGCCCCTGGCCCTGAGATATTGTTTTCTGGCAATAGGGGTGTGGGCCGTCTCACCTCCCTGTTTAACCCCTATTTAACCCCTATTTAACCCCTATTTAACCCCTATTTAGCCCATATTCCAAGACTAGGCTGAAGAAGACCTTATCACCATACGATACTGGCATCCCGTAGACGTGATGAACGGCCTCGTTGGCTACATGTAGGAGGTAAGCGGTGGCAGTCGCGGAAATCGCAAGCACAGGCGGCCGGCTCTCGAGGTAAAAGAGCGAGCCCCGGGTTTGCAGGTTGGGCTGTTTCATTTTAGAAACACGTCCGTCCCCATCTACTCCAGACCAAGCAGCCTCACAGTCGCTAGCGAGGTCTCTCTCCTTTCGACTTCGTGCTTATTTGAACGGCATGACAATTAGATCGAGATGGGAACGGATATATTGTAGAAGTCTTAACGATGATACGGAGAAGCTATAAAGAAAAGCACTTGCACCGGCCCCTTTCCTCTGATAGATAGTTGTCGCGTAGTTTTCGGGCTATGGTAGTAGTAGCACCCCGGCACTGTGCAAGTCATGCATGCATGTAGTTACCAAGCAGGCAGCAGGAACACTGGCCAGCCTCGGTTCCTCACAAATTTCCAAAATAGCTGAAGTTTCCCACGACCGAAGAGTTCTTTGAGTGGAAGGTTCTTAAGACCCCGTCTTGTCCGCATGGGGAGGTCTCTTCGTTATTATGAACTTGCTTTCCAATGGGTTGGGGACGCAAGGATCCGGCTGATAAGGCCCCATGCTTCCTCTTTTTCTCTCTCTTGAGCTACGGTCGCACGAACCTTGTGTGTAGGCGGGTACGTAGGTAGGTAGGTAAGTCCCTGCCTGTGTCGAGTTGGAATTGCATATGGTTAGCATAGCGTCTAGACGGACGACAAACATCTTAGCCTAGACGGCCTGTAGTGGGTATGCGAGTAGATGGATTAGGGAAGTAGGTACCTAGCCGGTGGAGGGGCGGAGGCTGAGATAAAAATGGAGAGTAGAGAATAAGATTAAAGGACAAATTGCTGAAGTCCTGATGTCGGCGACGGAAAGGGAAGATCCACGAGAGAAAAAGGTCAACAAGGTGCCTCGATCAGATTGTGGCCCCTCCGCTATGAAGGCCCCGAATTTCCATCGTGCGCCTACTTCGGCGACGTACAAACTATCGATGCATATTATAATCGAAACTACGTCAGCGCACATTATACCAAAGTCAGAGGCTGACGCAGTTCCGTTTTTGTATGATTTGCCCCCTCCCCCCCGACCGTATCAACGTTCATATCGTGATGCTTTCGCGCGCATCCGCCACACTTCCTTGATTGACTATTCTATGCCGTCCCTCATTTCAAAAGCAAGTAACGTCATATGAGTAAGTCGAAGGAACCCCTGACCTACCACACCGCAGAAGTAGTTCAAATTTCGCTACAAATCATGTCTAGTAGTATCTAGCTGTTGAGGTAGTTCCGGATTGCGCCTTGCAACCTGCTAGCTCCCTCTCCCAGTGCGCTCGTCAGATTATCCAGATCATCACCAGCGGTAATTCCGAACTTGCGGATGAAGTCCTTAGCGGCGGTTTCAAGATCACCGTAGTCCTCAGCGGGCTCTTCATCCTCGGGCCGGCCAAAGTAAGCATTGGACGAGATAGCCGTGGCCCCCTCGAAGCCCTGGAGACGCGTCTTGGCCTCAGCCTGGGCATTCGGATCGAAGGCTCCCTTCCCGAAATACTCGTCCGAAGAAATACCCTTCTGGTTGCCAAACTTGCTCCGCGCATAGCGTTCGCCGTCATCTGGACGAAGTTAGCACATGATTTCGAAAGCTGTGATCAAAGACGGTGAGGATCTCACCCTCAACCGCTGCCTTGACCGGACCAACGGAGCCGAATCCGCCCGCGTTCTTCTTCGTCGCTGCACTAGCAGCAGGTTTGCTACCTCCAACCTGGCCGAATCCTAGCCGGCCCATGCCCATGCCCAACCGCTCAACTTCGGCAGCGGACTTTTCGCGACTGTGGCCGGACCCATAGCTTCTAGGGTTGGCGGGCGAAGGGGAGATGACATTGGTAGCTTCAGTTTTAGCCGACGTCGCTGCTATCTTCACCTCTGCCTCCTCGGCCTCAGGATCATAGCCTAGCTTTTCGATGCGTTCCGCTTCCTCTTTAGCCTTCCTCTCAGCCTCGTCGAAGTCAATGATATCAGCTGTGACCTTCTTGGCGCCCAGTTTGGTGGTCGTCTTCTTCGCGCCGAGCACATTCGCCTTGCGAGGTCCAGCGCCTGTAGTCTTGCGCAGGGCTGCCGAGTGAGTAATCCGACTTGTGGCAGGCTTGGACTCAGCGTCGGCGGAATCGGGCTTGGAGAGGGGCGACGTAGATCTGGAGATGTCCTTGCCGGCGTTCAGGAATGGAGAGTTGGTTCGGCCGACGACGGGGGGTGTACTAGTACGTGAGACGGGAGGTGTCGGTTTCTTGATGGAGGGCTTGTCCCAGGAAGAGAAGAAATCGTCGTTAGAATCACTAGCAGGCGTCGCCGAGCCCTCGGCCCAATCACCGGGCACGTCAGTAATCACAACCTCCTCAGGATACCTCACGAGGATGTTAGCGACTACAAACTCCCGTTTCATCACGAATAGCTGGCAACCTACTCAATGGCATCTCGTGCAGCGCGTTTTTTGAGCTCTTCCTTGTACTTAGTTGCGGCGGCCGACTGGTACTTCGTCTTTGGGTCTTTGCTAGCGAGGGCAGCGCTGCCTCCATTTGCACGGAAGAACTTGGTGGCGGACTCGTTGCCACCGACCTTCATAATACGTAGTTGGTCCCATTGCCATTCTATTTACAGGCGGTTAGAGAGATAGGGAGTTCGGAAGGTCTTGAATAAGGTTGGCATACGATCAAGGTTGGTAGACCGCACAAAGGAGATATGGACGCCTAGGTTGCGGTGGTTGGAGGAGCAGTCAAGACACAGGTAAATGCCGAAAGGTACAGAAGTCCACGTTGGGTTCTTCTGGTTGCAGTCGAAGCAAACCTTCCCAGCAAATCAGGTCAGTCGATATTATATACATTGTACAAGTCGGCACGCGTACCCTGTTCGCTTGCTTGGTCTTCAGTTTCTCGAAGATCTTTTGCGACTGCTGCTTAGTCGCAAGCCCACTCATCTTGGCGGTGTCGGTATATTCTTCTCAGCGGTGGCTAGGGGGTACAACTGTACGTAATATTATGATGGGCAATTCAATTCGCTTCCTATGGCGTATGCTGTTGGACTTCTCAGTCAAGGGAAGTTGTCACGTCACGGTTGGGTTGGTGTTGATAAGGAGGAAGTGGACTTGGGACGCATGTAGGGAGCAAGTTTAGGAGGTTCGGCCAGATTTCTGTTCATTGGGATAAAATGAATACGTACAATGCAGCAAATACTGTGGGGCAAGCCTGGCAAGGGAGGCCCCACTCATCAGATTCCCCCTTCCCCCCAAGAATGTCCAAAGTTTAATCAATCGATAATCGATAGCTAAACCTGATATGACCTAGCTTATCGAAGCACTGGGCCCATGCATTTCCTGCATACCTACCTACTAAGTAGGTACACGGGTACATAGACTGCCAAAGGGAACCAACCCCACAATGGCTACAATGGCTGCTCTAGAAAAGCTTCAACCGACTCCATCCAACTTCTGACAGCGAAGGAGATAGCTGCGATAAAAACCAACACGGCTCTCGTTTCATTGCCATATTTCGAGCTTGCGAGCCTAGGCCAGATGGCATCCATTCCGCCATAATGAAGCTCATCCTCCGGCCCTTCAGCCCGATCAGCTATCATCTTCTTCCCCAACTGCGGCCCGTCGTCGGCATTCGAAGCTATGCTACCCACCATAGCACAACGTCTTCTTCCTCTGCCGCCCCGAAGCGAAGGGCTGTTACGCCCTTCAACGACAATGGTTTTGTGCCGTGGCGCGAGCTGTCGGCCACTGAGAAAGCGTCACGGGCAACCCAGCAGTCCTTCAATTTCGCTCTCGTGGTGCTCGGGGTGGCTTTGACGGTACGCATGGCACACCGGGACCCGTTTGTAACATATCGCACAACATACTGAGAAAATCTAGGGGGGTGTGGCTTACTTCCTTTACCAAGATGTCTTCTCCCCCGATAGCAAGACTGCCTATTTCAACCGAGCCGCTGATCGAATCAAGAAGGACCCCCAGTGCCTGGCCCTACTGGGGGAGAGCAAGAAGATCACCGCCCACGGCGAGGAGACAGCCAACAAATGGCGTCGCGCTCGTCCAATTGCGTATGAAGAAAATCCTACGGGGTTAGCTAGAGACGTGCAGTGCTGACTAGGTCAGATCTACGTCGCAGAATGATGCGCAGGGCAACCAGCATTTGGTAATGCATTTTTATGTAGGTGCGCCTTGAAATGACAGCGCCGCGGCTATCTGACCGCTAGTTACTAGGTAGAGGGACCTTTGAACACTGGCATCGTCAACGTGCACCTGGTCAAGCGCGTAGGACGTAATGACTTCGAGTATAAATACTTCTTCGTGGACATCAAGGGTCATCAGAGGATCTATCTGGAAAACGCGGATAGCCAGCCCTTCGGCAGCGACCCCAAGAAGTTCAAGCTCTTCGGTATCAGTTGGAAATAGCCGCCGGTACCGACTGTGGCCACTTGTTCGAGGCTTGGGGAGAGTCGCGCACTAGCAGTTCCGAGATCACACCATCGTACGGTAGTGCACCGTACCCAACTCGACATGGCTCTAGGAGATTTCTCTTATGCTGCTGGAAGGCCCTCTTTAACTTCTAAGTGCTCGGCCTTGCTATTAGGGCTAGTCCGTCAAGATACGTCTTACGGACAATCATGTATAGGGCATGCATTTTGAGAAGATGGCTCGGCTCGATCCTGCGATCGAAGTCTGCAAGAGATGGTCTGTTTCTTCTCGGAGTCTGCCATGCTGGATTCAGACCGTACGGCCTTTATATCTAGTATGAAAATGGCTCCTCTGACTCGGTTGGGGATACAATATGGATGTATCCTTGGGTTAGGCGGTAGAAGGCTTTGGCAGCCCACAGGTGGATGAATCCACGACGATTCGTCTCGCCGCAGTGGATGTAGCGAGTGGCTTTCATAGTATGGGTGAATGTGGAAAGTAACGCCAGTGAGAAGGCAGCCTAGTATAACCTACTCTGTATATCAAGTATAAAGAAATGTTATCTCGACTGCGACGCCACCGCCGGAACCGATAAGTGCCCACTGTGGAGATAGGCACAGGCGCGTAGTGGATAGACGTATTTCTTCCCTCTAGGTCCTCTATTCGACGACTTCCCAACCAGCCCGCTAGAGGGCGCTGCTACTGGGCAAGCTAGAGGTCGCATCTTATCTAGACCTTCCCGGCGGCGCCCTTCAGCAGCTGAGCGCCCATCCTTAATACTCGTGGACTAGCATAGACCCGCCTCATCATATGTGCATCTAGGAAGCGCGCGAAAGGAAACAACTAACTACGGGTATGTCCCATTTGATTGCACCGCATCGCATCGCATGATGACGAATCAATCGATCTATCGAGGAGGAGTTTATGGATTCCTAAACTCATTAAGAACCTACCTGCCGACGATAGCAAACAACTAGATGTCTGCGCCACCAAACCTATGAAACGTGCCAGCGTAGTAGCTAGCTGGAACTCCCGATATATGCATGATTATCCATGCCATAAGCTCGTTATTCACGTTTTGCTGCTACAGCAGACCGACCCGTAGAGACGGATGGACGGACGGACACACAGATAGACAGACAGGTAGGCAGGCCCATTAACCTACAGTAGGCGAGCGTAGAATGGGCTGCCTACCCGTCCCCTCTTCAACTGAAACCGAAGCTGCTGTCATGTCGTTGGAGAGGCATCCTTCTAAGTTATTGCTGGGTTTCGCTCGGGTTTTCAAAATGCCTAGGGGAGGGGTCGAAGGGTCTTGCAAAGGGCTGGACTCGTACGCACCGGGACCTTCCCAGGCGCCAGATGTAATAACCCCCAGCCAGTGCCGTCTTGACCGCTGCTCTCAACGACGGCAGCGTGCGGGCGTCATCCATGATGAACCCCCTCGCTGTTAGAAGGGGGTACGTGTTCTGAATATTCTAACTACCGGCTGACCAAGCCCCGAAACCTGCCGCTGGTGATGCGGCCACGGCCGGTTTGGATGCGCGGAGAGACCGAAGACTCCGGTGTCCATAGGGGAATCTTCACGTCGTCGGTTGCGGATGGGCCTGGGTACGTGCGCAATCATGATTGATATGACAACTCGGAGTAGTGGTGATAAGGAGGTTCGTGACCACGGGCTCAACTAGGTTCTGGGCTGGGGGGCCGCATGGCGGTGCGTTGTCGACGCTCCTTGCCCGCGTCGGTGCTGAGCCGGAACTGGCGGCTCTCTACGTGCTGTTGCTAGAACGGGTGCTCGATGATTGCGCGTTGTAAATCGTCATGGTCTTCCCATTTCACAGATTTTGGGAGACTGACCATGCTGAGTTAGCCTTTCGAACGGTGTCGTTCTCAGACACCCCGTCCCCCAGTGGCCCCACGCCTACATATCTATATAGAAAATGTCGCCGGGCTCAGGAAGCCCGGCCTGGTACGAGCCCAGACACGGATGCAACGCCGACGGTGAATATAACACGGAACGGGCCTAGATGATATAGGCTGGGCAAGACATCAAAATAATTGTCTTCTTGTATTAATATGCCCTTCGGTAACGGGAACGAGAGGAGGACCGAATCCTGAGAGTCGTCTGCTACCGTAGGCCTGTATGGGAAAGTAGGAAGCAGGCAAACTGGGTTCGCAATTACCGAAGCTCTGGGTGGGAAACGCTCAACTGTCATTCCACTGGCAGAGATGAGCACGCAAAGATACACCCAGTAGAGTAGAAAATTATAAACCGGGTCTTCATGAGAAGCAAGTTGGTATGGGCAGTCGCCATGTCTAAAATCCACCATCATCGTCGCTCTCAGAATCATTGATAGTCACTGTGTCCTAGCAATGCTAGTCGCTCTACGCCTCCTGTAGGGAGGCCTTTGGGGTGACGAAGAGGACGGCCGTGGATACCAGAGAAGGCGCTTCCAAACTAGCACGGAAAGGCATATTTGCCAAAACGTACAAGTCCTATCGACTGCCTAGGCTACATACATAGCTATTGCCGGGGGGTAGGTAACGCGTCGCGTCCATGGCCGAGGTGTTCCCGCACGCGCTTTTCGTAAACACTCGATTCACGATATCGTGAATGAGCACGGGTATCTCTCCGTCCGGGACGGGGCCCTAGAGAGAGTTGTGTAACTCGATATGAGGGGGCTTTAACACATGATACACGATGGTCGGGGAGAAAACCCCCTATCTACATCTTAGTACATTGTACCCGGAATTCTAAGGCTGACGACCCGGAGAAAGGAGGTGTGGGCGTTTCTCTACGAAAACTATTGGGTACCCATGCAGAAAAGAGAGCTTTTCTGTTTACTCCGCCTGGTGCCCAATTACTGTCCACCCTCGGTCTCCCTGTCTGGGGCTCGAGACGGGTTTAATTTCGACCGTGGAGGGGGTGGGTGAGGTTGGCCCCGGAAGACGAGGCGGCCAGCGGGCTTGATGAAATGAGAGCTGTCTGGCACACCCGAAGGTCATGTTCTCCATCGCCTTCCAGAAAGGAGGCTGGTCAGTTTTCTAAGCTTGTGATACGTCAAGGGGGCGGTCCCATTCGCCAAACCGCAGAGATCGTATCCGTTTGGGAGCCCTATCTCGCGAAGTGGAAAGGATGGAAGCCCGCCTCGCTCGAGTTCTGATTGGCATTTCAAATGTTAGCACGCACGACCTCGGCCGGCTTCGATGCCTTACCGCACCGGGCTCACCTCATTCGCGGGGTTTTCTATGGGACAGTGATAATATGGTTAGATTGGTCTCACTTCTTTTCTACCTAGGTGTACGTAGAGCACGACTGTGATAAGTTTCCTAGCTGGGCTGTCTCATACCGGGCGACATCCGGTATTCCCCAACATCCATACTCAAAAGTCCTAGGACCTTCCAGGGGTTATTGAGACTTGCAGAGGCCAGGCAGGTCAGGCTCGTTTCAATGAAGCGCGATAATTTCGGCGAGCGCCCAAAAGTAATGCCTGCCCGGGCAACCGCAAGGCGACTAGGCGTAGGATGGAGATCATCCCGTCAGGATAACGTCAGGCATGCTAGTATCGTGCCTAACAAGACCGCACCGCCCATAAGGGGCCTGGCCTGGCCCTCGTAAGCAAACTACGACTCGCCGTTGTTTGCTCCCATTTTAGCTGCATATTAGGTGCCTGGCAAACTTGGCACTGGGGCGGCGCATCGCCGTGACTAAGTGAGCCCTAAATCGCCCGCTTAAGCGAGCGCACTAGACCAGGTCTCGGCGAGCGGAGGCATGATAGGGGGAGTGATGGTCAGAGGTCTAGCTAGATACCTGACCGAGACTGGGATGATGGCTTCGTCCGAGGGAATGGGTGTCTTGCGTGCACCGCTGCGGGGGATAACCTGTATAGGAATTCTACTGATAAGTCCGAATTCAGATTGGTACGGAGAGCTACCCTACTGTCTGTGTCATGGAAACTTCCAGGACGCCTGATCATGGCGATCTAGCGATGCTCGGGACCGACACCGAAAGACATCGCAGAACTTCCGGGGTGACGAAAGGATTAGCTCAATCACAATCATAAGGCTTCGGCATAGAGATGGATTTGTGCCAGCGGTTCCATAGGCGACTCGACGGAATCTCATCTACTTATTGAGACATCACTCTTCTTGCCCCTTTTGAGCACATACCCTCCTGCTCTGCGCAGATAATATAGCTCTAGAGGTTCTGACTGGGATACCAACGATACATTTTTTACGTAGACAGTTCGAATAAGTGAGGCTAATGGACGGTATCCTAATGAGACGACTTTCAGGATGATTTCGATGCAAGACAGGTCCGGAGCGCGACGTTGACACGCCGCCCCTGTGCTTTGCAGTAGGCGCCAGTTCTTTCGCCACTATCGGATATTACCTTGTCGAAAAACAGGTTTCGACTCTCGGAACTGTGCGTGTTCTTCGTTACATGCAATAACATATCAGATGGAAGAGCACGGGCCGAATAGGCTGGTCAGGCCCTTTCTCCAGGGCGCTTGTCACCGATCACCAACAGAGCCTCAAGATAAAGCTGCGCGTCTCGGGGCGGGCTAGATGGAACTTCCCCAGGGTCAGGGCAAAATATCCCTGTAGGACTGCTCTTTATGGCACGGGGAGACACTTTTAGGGGAATGGACTTGTATTGATGACACAGAGCCTTTGTCCCACGTTACAGAGCACTAAGGCGTAGTCGTGCTGAATACCTTTCACCTCCCCTCCGGGCCTGGGCTAAAGCATCGGCCTTCTGAGAGCTTCTGCCAGAGCCTAGCATGTGCACATCAAGATCTATGCCACTGGATCCGGGCCATGACACCGGGAGTTCTCGTCTCGAAACTGCCCCTGAGCAGTCCACGTATGATATGCACGTCATCTGCGCGTAGGGATCGTCCCCGTTATACGACACCACCCAGGGAGGCGTGGCCACTCCCCTTGGGTTCCCGCTGGCCACACATCGACTAATCAAACCCAGGAGATCCAACCCGTCCACAACAGGACACTAGAGACAGCCCAGAATGGAGGGATTCTAGGCCACCGTCGAGCGACGGTATCCCGAAGGCATGGAGGAAACGAGCGTGACAAATGGACGGAAGACTTGCCGGCCGAATTGGGAAATGGGAAGCGAATGCTTTCGGAAACTAGAGATTCTATGACTGCGCTACATTAGATGAGATGCAAGTGAGGAATCCACGAAACGTCAGAGGGAGACTAGCTTTGCTTCAAATTGACAAATTCGCAGTCGTGCCGCCAATGGACCGGCAAGTTGCGAAGAGGAATCAACGGCGGCATGCAGAAGTGGAATAAGGACTGTACCGAGGTCTTGGTTCGGAGGAAACGCGCCTCTGTCTTCTTGAAACGTAGAAGATATACTGGGAAAAGCAACATCAAGTGGATAAGGTCAAAGGAATCATGTGCTTGTAGCTTCCCCTGAGCAAGAGGGTAGTTGGGACTCCCGTCCGGTAGGGTGTGCCATCCCTGTCGTCGATCGCGAACTCGACGAGGCGACAAGCCGCCTCTTGGTTCGTCAGTGACGGATGTCATGGGAGACTCCGCGCTGATTGGAAACTCTTGAAGGCCTCCGGTACTTGTTTTACCGGCCAATCATAACAGGATGGCTGTAGAGTGTATGGTATATGGGGTTACCTTATCATGGTAGGGAACTAGTAGACTGGTAGACACTCTTTCGGGTAAGGTCCCCTTTGTGGAACGGTCTGTTTGCGGAGACACGCCACTTCACTACCAGTAAGCTGGGACGATGAGGATTCCTGGCCTAGGCAGCAGGCAGTAGGCCCTCGGAGCTCGAAAACGGGGCTGAGACTTAATCTTCCTGGCGCCTGAGATGTGAAGGTCAAAGGTGTGATTCCAAACGGCGTGGAATGAGCGCTTAATCCGGCCAAATACGACCTGGCATATCGTGTCTGGTCACCCCGCAGAGGTCAACACTGCCCAGGGCAGTTTCTTCTCTTGTCCCCTGAGGAGCTCCACGGAGACCAATAGCCCGACGAGTTTTCCTCATTCACCGCATGGAGTTTAATATCGAGCATTGATAGGTATTAGGCAGCCATCCCTAATCAGAACACCAGCAGAGAACTGGCACAGTGTGGATGATTGGTATCTAGCCTTCCACGGGGCTGCTATCTCTCTATAGAGCCTACTACCGCACCTCAGGTGAATGAAGAATATCTTGGCGGCTGAGCCTTCAACACAATCGCGCTGCATATACTGCGTTGGACACTCGGCTGAATACCCGAGGATTGGAGAGAAATGGATTATTCGGTCTTCAGGAACACGGCCTCCGAGGAATTGCAGTGGCAACGAAGACCGGGACTACTGTATGGAATTGAGTATGTCTGATAAGGTGGGAAATATCATAGTATGTATAACATGGATAGCTGCATTCGACCGACCAACCCCTTCTATTAAGATCTCTAGGGCTCGAGCCATACAATAAGCCCCCAAGGTAAAAACGGGTACGCCGTACACGTAGGTACCAAAACAGATAAGAGGTCTCTCAAAATAGCTTGGAGCAGTGTAGATACGTGGACAGGATAAACGCAGCTACCTCTCATGCTACCAGTTCTTAGTGTTTCTAAAAGGATTCACTCGCTCTACTTACGGGCAGTTGGGTTGGACCGTGCCAAACGTCCAACTTGAAGAAGCAAGACAGAGCATACCCTTATGAGTTTCGCTTCGGCATATACCTCGGACACATTATAATTGCCTCGGAAGCCAAAAAATGAGGTCCATGTAGCTACGCAGGTGACCTCCTGATGAGCGCGTACATTTGATTCGCGGGCGGCGGGTTGTTTCGAAGAGCGGGTAAGTGATTTGCTGGCCGAAGAGACCCAATACAGTGCGATCGAAGGAGAGACACCCGTGGTACCTTCGTGTACAGTACGTGGACGTTCTCAAAATACCTCTGGTTTTTCACCCGCGACCAATTTCAAAGCCCGAAGCCGGGTTCGCCGTCACCACTTGTCTGCAATGGCAATGGTCAGCATCCCCTGGAAATTTCCGCATCCAATCTGAGCCCACTGGCCCACCACCCACGCATGCCTAGTCCTGGAATCAGAGCGACAATAGACTACGGTGGCAGCCTTGCTCTCTTCAAGACTGGCAACGCGGCAAATTGATTGGGGAGGGGCGAATGTCCCGGCATGCATGGAAGCTCTTCGTACGCGAAAATCAGCGAATAATTCACCTAGAGTAGCCCACAGTCCTGTTGGCCGATACTGTCAACCCCTTTCAACAGTTTATACCACGTAAAAGAAGACGTGATCTGGCCCGCCGTTTAGTCTGAATTCTAGATGATCAGTCCTCCTCGTGCTTGTTTCAAAAACATTCAGAGGTCTGAATTGCCGCTGTCAACTTTGGGCCCGGCGTTAGGAGTTTTGACCCTATGTAAGCCGGACGGATACGCTCAGTATCCTACACTACGCCATGTTGTTGTGACAACTGGTTCTGAAGATACACTCGGATTATATTAGCTTGATAGGATGCGCGCGGCTGGTGTCTAACTTCTTGTTCAGACTCCGAAAGTATATTGTCAGTTCGTCGTGGCGGTCAGTCTACCGAGATGGAGTTGTGAATTACTATCTTTCCTAAAGCAAGCAATCCAGACTCCTAGGTTATGGTACGAGGTAAGGTAAGAGGTATACGATTGTCGATGTTGGTTCTAGGGGTCGTTGAAAATTTAGTCCCCGGCAGCCACCCCACAGCCTGATTTATATCCCCTACTACCAGGTACCTCGTATATGGTGGAGCATGGAGCTACCTATCTAGGTACCAAGCTCAGCACTCCTAACAATTTTTAAAAATACGTCCCCCGTCCTTGACTATTTGTCCTTCGAGGGAGCCTTACCTAACATGTCAAAATCTTCGCGTAAATACACGATCAACACAGCTAAGGTTGTAAGCTGATGTGGAGGGTGTATATGTTATTTGGTACATATCCGAATACATGTGGATACGTCGCATCGGCACATTCAATGTTGTACTGCAGATAACCTCATGGGCTATCCTGATCAGGTTAGATGGAGTGGACTTCACAGTGGGGAAAACCCGCCAGACTCTGTGCGGATAGACTCCACCTGGCATTTAGCGCATCTTGGCATGACATCGCGGATACTCACCAAATCAACCGCTTTTAATAAGTTAACAGTAGTTCTTTCAACGTAAGAACTATTTTGCTCTCGTCCCCTCTCGTTTCCAGCTATGGACTGGTCGTCGCAGGATCCTACTGGTTCCGGCCGTGGAAACAAAGGCAAATTTCGGTCCCTAGGAGATCTACGTGGGTATGTAGCCCAGGATATCGTTCAATGCGATCTCGTTCCAGATCATCTGGTTCCTTGCTTGCGTGGTCGAAGTCTGGGAGAAGTTCTCGTCTGCGATCTCGATATCAGTAACAGCCTCGTTACCTGGACCAACCACAGGTCGGCGTGACACGAAATAGAGCCGGGAATAGTCGGTGCATTGTCCGCCCTAGATGAACCGTAATAGACATGGCGAGTCGAAGACTCCAAAGACGTTACTTACGCGACCAGGTATGGCTTGCAATCTGATGGCCTTCTGCTGCCATGCGCTGGAAGAACTCTTCAGTATCAAGCCGAGCACTCTCAAAAGATGCACGTATCATACCTGTATGATGGAAGCCCACGGCAGCGCAGGGTCATTGAGCTTCCCCTTGTGGAGGTTCGTTCCCGTTACGAAAAACGTAGCCTTCGCGCCATATCTCTGGAAAGGGGTCAGCGCGGCTCTTCATATGGGACAATTATGACTGTCAGGTTGAATTGTCACATACGGCGAACATATCGAGAAGGTCGCTCGTGTAGTCCCAAGGACCGTCGTCGAAGGTGATGGCAATGTCGCCGACGGTCTCGCAGTCGTAGATGCCCACGCCTCCGTACGGCACATTCCCCACCTTCGGCCGCGGGACAGTCGACGTGTCTACGCCGTCCGGCCTCTGGTTCCCGTCGCACGCGGGACCGTAACTGATCTGGCAATCAGGCGCGCGGCAGTAGTCCCTGCCTCTACCACACCAGCTTTTGTGCATTCAGCCACCGATTCTCGATACCAGGCAAACTTATAACTCACCCCGCGGATGAACAGCAATCGCCTAGCAACCGTGTCAGCGAAAGGGTCATGGACTCGCATACCATTATGAAAGGGGGACGCTACCTGCTGCACAGCTTCCTCTACCCGGACCACACCGCTCAGGCGCGATCTGGCGTTCTTCAACCTCTCCACGTTTCTCGTGGTCATCAGCAGTATATTCTTTAATAGGCTCCGGCTGCCTTGGTTTCCGAGACAATGCTGGCGACCCCCTTTTCATACCAAGTTCTGACAGAAGCTTGCGGTTGCCCGCGACTCTGGGCACCGGCTGATGAGGTTCATGTGCCGCTGCGTGAGCAGCTACAGTGCTCGCGCATACGGCAAATGTGAAGATACCCGGCCAATGCATTTCGTCACTGTACAAGCTCACTCGCGTGGCTCGAGGCGATGTCGATTGATCACGAGCAACCTGGATACGTCCTATCCGCCTATAAAGCGTCCGAGAAAATGTATCCTGGGGGTGAGAGAAGTATGAGGGTGAGGCGGCGAGATAAAGGCATTCGAAGCTGAGGGTGTAACCGCCGTATATAAGGCTACATGGGAAGCGGCGATATGGAGCTCTTTTGCCCCGTGTCAGGGGGCCACGGGCCGCGAATAGAAGATACGACACCGGGTTTGCAGCCCATTGTAGTCTGAGGACGCCATCATACATGCTAATATCCGGGTGCGGCGCTGGTGGGCAGAGCTAGACGCAGGTGGAGCGCGCTGAGCAGCCCCTACACCATGCATGCGACCTCGTAATGGTTGCCCAGGCGATCGGGCGACCACTCAGGAGGGCCCTCGGCGGGCTGATATTATGCATGTTCCTCTGTTTTCTTCAAACCCTCGTTTCCACGTCGCCGCGCCATGACTGGCACGTAATAAAATGAAACTTCACTCCATTGCTACCTGAAGTGACATTCGAATACTGCAGGAGTTAGGTCCCTAGTGAGGTAATAATATAGGCGGTTAAGCGCGCCACGTGGTCGGGATCAAGGAACTATCGAGCTACCTACACTCGACTCTCGTACAGGAGCGTCATAGGGAACAGGTATAACAGATAGACTATATGTCAGATCCGATGCAAGCCCTAGAACGCTCGCTGTGTGTATGCGAAATTGGTATAGATCTTCTCTTAGTGAAAGGCAGTACCCACCGAGACTAATATTGCCAACCCTTGGCACCGTGATCTACGATATCCGTCCGCCGAGGTAGACACTCGTTATTGTGGTTCAATGCTACTGCTGTCGATCGGCTAGTGCTTCCCACGGTATAAGAATTCGCTAATAGGAATCGTCTCTCCGTATATTGTTGTTGCTCTCATCCTAACGGCCGAAGTGCCCATGGTGACTCGTGCAAAATGGGACACGTAACGTTCCGTGTGTCCCATCTGCAACTTTCAACATGACTTAATACTCGGGCATTCTTACGGCAGATACCCATGGCCAGAAGACATATCGAAATGCGGGATCGCCCTTAAATAAGTAAGCTCAACCTGGTTCAGATGCACCCCACCCGGCAGAGCATGGAATAAGGAAAGCAGGGTCTTCATCACTACGTCCGTATTTACCATTCGATTCGGGGCCCACTTCAAGTCCAGCCCTGGTGTTGACGCCTCTCGGAACTACTCGGGGGGGGGGGGCTGCCAGGAACATTCCCAAGTTATCCATAACAACAAGCACAAGCGATTCTAGCTGGAGCTACGCATCTCTTCACGTTCGACTGTCCAGAACTTGGAGCTCTTTTCATGTTGATGTCATAAAGAAGATTTAATCAGTGTGGTTACATTTCGATATACGTTAATATGGACTGAGGTGTTAGCGAAATCACCTACGAATGGCGACCCCTAAAAATGGGCAAACTCAAGCCTCCGTTACCCAGGTATCACTAATGCCTGACATCGTAAAATCGTACAAAAATTAGTTAGCCTCTATTGCCCTCTCAACCGATATCCCAGGAGCGCACAGCTGGTGTACGGCTCGGCCGGTCATAAAATAGCGAGCCGGGCACGACATCTCTATGCTTCTGGACCATATGCGTCCTCCCATCTTAAAGCTGGGGACGCCGCCTTGCACGGAACTTCTTGAAGAGAGATCCTCCGAGTGAGTCGCCGGAAGGTCATCGATCGTATCTAGGACGACTGCCTATTAAAATCCTGTCTTCGAGCGGCGAACTCACAAGCAGATGAAGCGCACGTCCTAAGCAGACCTGGAGGCCGAGCAACCGAGCCGGATGATGCTCCCCACGAGACCTCTGCCCCAGATCATAGCTGAGCGGTCTGGCCTTCGCGTATATGTACATGTTCGTTTAGAGTGTTGTATGCCGCCGAGTCTGCTAATACTACGAGCGGCTCAGATCCCAAGATGCCTTGCCGAGTCGCAATGTATATCACTTTCAGATTCTTCGTGCATGGGCCGCTAGTCCGATGATATGGTTTCGGTTGTTCGTATCGGACATGGCGTTTTTCTCGGCGCCCACCGCACGGGATTTAGCGAGATTATCCATGCGTCTACGACGCCCGGCTGCTATCCGTCATGGCTCTACGAGGCAGGCGGGGACGGGGCATCCTACCTGGGTCGTCCAGGGGCCGTGGAAATAGCAGGCCTCAGTGTTTCCCTCAGGCAGGAAACCGTTCAATGAAGACGTAGGTGGTGCCGGCTAAAGGCGCCCCAAGACAGGCTGGGGTTCCTCAACGGGGAGTGCATGTTTCAGGTGGCGAGTGGGTAGTGAGGGACGAATATAGATAAGCCACGCCTAGTCACTCAAAGGCGATAACCCCTAAGTCACGTGCGAAGTCTAAGTTCGCGATATTGGTAGCAAGGCCTGTATTGCATCTCAAGAAGTTTATCGTCCCTATGATTACACGATCTTCCGTCCGGCCACCAAACCACTAGCTACGAAATGCCCCAGACGCCATCAGCTTCGCGAAGGTCGTCCATCCTTTTTGCTAGAGCTCCAGGACTACCCACAAATCGCACTATTACTGCATGTTGGAAAAGCCGAAGCAGTCCAGCAGACGAGGGTTGTCCATCAGTCTCGCAAACCACTTCGGGACTTCATCGTCCATATAGTCCCACGCTTCAGGCTTCTCGAACACTGGCGCCTGGACCAAATCCGGGGGCCAGCCGATGCCTCCGAGGACGCGTTGTCGTTCCGGCTCGTCCAGTTTGCAGAGCTGGATGAGCATAGCCCGCTTGAGCATGTGATTAAGACTCTCCCATACCGGCCCCAGTGAATACCGGGCCTGGGTGCCTCCGCCAGAAATACTTTCTTTCACCAACACTGGCCCGTAAATATACCGGTATCGAAGAACGGGCGAGCAGAATTCTGCAACATCGATGCTATAGGTCATTTTCTCGTAGAATTCGGCTGGGGTATGCGTCGGCCGACTACGTCATGATCGCATACTGAAGGATGCGTATTCGAGAATGAAGTCTGGTGTGGCCGGGGGTGCAACGGAGGTCGTGGCCAGGGGAATCATCCAGGTGTTATGTTCTCCTACACGACGCCCCAGGGAGCCCGCTGAATCACCAAAATGATCATACCAGATGTCGCCCAGAAGCTTGCGGTCGACTTGTTTGTTGGGTGGAAGGGATCTAACTCGCCAGCCAAGCATGCTGCAGCGGTTAAGGGACACGTTCCAAGATTTCATCATCTGTGGCATAGGACGATGGTTCACCCGCAAGGGAATTGTCTCGTGTTCCATGAACGTGAGTCTAGGGAAAATGGAGAAAGCCTTGTTCCATGATATGAAATTCATGAGGCAGCTTGTAGCGGTGCTGTGGAGAACAGCTTTCATGGGAAGCCCGCGCACGGGTATAAGCTTGATCTTCGCACTCTGAACGTCGCTTCCTGGGCGTACGTATTCTTCACACTATTAGGGGATAGCTTAGCTTAGCTTCCGCATGAAAAGAGAGGATAGAGGGAAAATATTACCTTGGTTATGTCTGAGCTTGTATATTCTTCAGATATCAGTTCGTAGGTCATCTGATACCCTATCTTTAGGAGATAGGCTTTCAACTGCTTGAACTTGCTGCCCTTCTCTACTAGAATATCAAGATTTGAGTCCGGCCATGTCACGCGCTCGAAGAACTGTAGCGCAAAGGGCCCAGTCATTAGAGCATCACCTGAATCCACGACTCAGCACTGTCCAAAGGTAATCTGTGCAGAAGATGGTAAATGGTAACTAGACTTACAACGACCAAGTCCGGTGCGAAACTCGGTTGGATTGTCAAAAAAAAAAGCGTCTTAGCTTCGCGTTGATGTCGAATACGTGTTGCTTGACCGTATCGCGGAGCAGTCTAGAGGTCGCGCAGAGGTGCAAGAAATCCCTGGCGTCGAGGTATCGCGTCAAACGTGTGCGTGTGACACGATACGGGTCTCCATTCAAAGGTATGATGAGGTCGAGGAGAATGGAAGGCTGGTGAGATTGTCTTTCTTCAAGTCTTGCTCGTTTTGGGGAAGAGTATTTCTGTGATGGCGCTGGGCGCTTGTTAGATGCAGAACGGGCCATGATGTTCGCAGAACATCAAAGAAGTATTCATATGGAATGTGAGGTTGCAGTTTGAGTGGTGTCGCAATGGTCGGTGTTGTCGAAGTGTTTGGGTAAAGTTGAGATGATGATGTCGACAGGTCATTGGTGTTGACGAGGTGCGGAGAACCTGGTAACCCTTGGTATTGAACTTGGTGGAGGTAAAATCAGGTGATGGCATTAGCAGAGTGCCAGGCGTTCGACCAAACGGACTATGGCGGTTGCGCTTTCCCCATTCGCTCTTTTTATGTAACTCAATATATTTATAGAGATTGGGATCTTTCGAGACGGCGGAAACTTCTGCTCTCTTCCACCCGCCATCGTAGCCCCTATGCAATCCTATTAGCCATGCATGATACGATGATTATAGCTAGCTTCCTCTTCTACTTCATTCTCCCCTTCCTCTCCCGCTTCATTCTATGTCACATTTTCTACTTCATCTTTGCTTTGTCCTCCGTCTCATTCTCTAATTAATTCACCTTCTATTTGACCTCCCCTCCCTCGTTCTTCTTCGGCGATATCGTTCCTGCCCTCGTATCCCCTGGGCATCTTTCTACCTCGAGCTTCATGTCCATGATTAGACTCAGCTCAGGACAGTAGTCGAATATTTCCTTTCGTCGGTCAGCATCATTCCATATTCCCTGAGCGAGCTGGTTGCCTCCATCCCTAACGTGAAAGCCCATCGGATGGGGCATGTATATATCTTCAACTGTCAACTGGCCATTCTCCCCGGAAGCCACTTTGGCGCCTGGCAGGACCATGACTCTGTGTCCGAACCATTCGTCTTCTGGCTGAGTGTTGTTATACCGGCTTTGGAACCTGAGAACCCGCTTGATCGTGGAAACGCGCCGGAGCGAGAGACCTCCGTTGCCGGAATATCGACTATTCTGAGACCTACGATTGTCTATTAACCGGCGACAAACAAGGCACAAATCCGGATGGGGTACGTTCTTACCTGGCTGCACCGGCCCAGTCCCAGTGTAACCACTCGTCCAGACTATTCGGAGAGTTTGCACAGAGGATGCTATCATACTCGTATTTGAGGATCCACTCAACTCCCGGCAGAAACTCGTCGTAGAATCGGACATCAGTCAGCATTCGGTAGACTTTCTCTTTGCTATCGATTTCCCACGGCTCGGGTAGAACCATCAGGTCGAGCTTCCCGATCTTCTGTAGATGTTTGGTAGAATAACTGCGGCCGACGCTAATCACCGACTTGTTGGATCCAATAAACAGAAACCGCCAGTCGGGAGGTACGACGGATATCATATGCAGAATCTGTGGGACAAGGTGCGGGATCGGGCGAGGCTCGATCAACAGTGCCAGCTTGGAGGCATTGTACTGACGTGGAGAATCTATGTCTTTGGGATGCCAATCAATATTGACCTCGGGGACCCTCTGTTTGACCTCCTCTAATCTTGTCTTTATGGCCTCTCTGTAGCTATGCAATACATGGGCGATGGACCACCTGACACTGTTAGCTCCTCGAAAGCCGCAACACAGAAAAGCTTCTTCGAATCGCTTACGTTGTGACCAGGGACAAAATCAGAATGGCCTTCATCCGCGTGAGGCTAAATACGGATCCATTTTGACTTTTCATCATGAGGACGCCCGTCGGCGTGTCGAATCGCGTTGGCGATACTGTCAGACTCTGAGCTGATTTGAGTGGCAGAAAGTGGTAGGTTAGATCCGGAGGTGCCCTGTTGGATAGCACGTCATTTACCGGCAGATATAGATTCCCCCGCAAGGAAGTGGCCTGCCGGAAAGTTAGAGTAACCACCGTGGACAGAAGCCTATCCGTTTCCAGGTACCCAAATACTGAAACGTTATCTGGCAAAGAGACATGAGGTCTAGTAAGGGAAAGTTCGGGGTTAATAAGAACACAAACACGCATTCTGGACTGGAGGGACAAGGAAGTAACTGGGACGGCGACCCAGCTTCGGAGGACAATAAGGTATTCATTGGGTACAATATCCATGGATGGCTCGAATATAAATCGCATATGGAAGTAGCAATGCTGCCAAATGCCACAAGTGTTTGTCATTTGCAATAAAAGAGCCCAAAATCTACGCCGACCGGTGCATCTAGGTATCAAGCACGGAATAAAACCAAGCAACCGCACAGGTACAGTTAGGTCTAATCGTTACACCTACCTACCTACATGTAAGTGAGACGTAGACCCGTAGGTAGCTATAAACCCACACCCAGCTCCCTACCGGCGAGGATATTGATTTCCTATTCTTCCAAATGAATCTGTTTGATTCTCATTTTCAGGTGGAACTCGTTCCAGGGTGAATCTCTCGGTATCACAAGTCTTACGACCTTGCTTACCCAAGCGGAGGAATGGGCGTAATTCGTCATAAGGGTATCTTGAAGCGTCACGGGCGCGACTACTTGGAACAGACAGATTGCACGTTCCATGAATTGGCTCTTTTCGAGATCGGAGAACGCAGCCTCTTTATATTGAATCTAAACGAGGAGTTTACCTAAGGCTGGTGGATGGATACGGGGGTCGTTGAATCAGATCGTGGGGTAAAGCTAAGAAAATTGCCTGATGCGGACATCCCGTGCAACCTGTGTGGTCAGCTCCGGGAAGCCCATGCAAGCGAGCCCCATATCTCAGGGCTCATGTTCAGTCGATTATAGTGCTAAAGTCCTATTACCTGCCTCAACCTAGATTCTACATGTACGTGCATATATACAAACAGGCAGCCCAAGGTGTGTGGACTTCCAAGTTTCTTCTTCAGCTGCATACCCTACATTATTAACGTTAGGTTCTTACGTGTAAGTAGTACCTAGCAGTATGGCGGAGATCTACAACCTAAATCGTGCACGCCTATAACTTGATCAAACAGTTGGATGCATCAAGCATGCCTGCTCTTTTGACAACTCTTCCTCATTTGTGGGCCGAGACACCCGCCTGTCTGTCCAACTTCAATTTCAAATCGACAGTATTGTCGCCACGCGGCAAATCCCATTTCCGACTTGGCTGCCCGTACTCCAAATTCGATGGGAGATGGAGACATCCAGATACGCGACGTACGTGACCGATTGAGGACAATGGTTTCTATCCTGTGGTCCGGCACTAGCCGCCGTACAAGGCTCGCTGCCGCATTCCTGCTGACACTGTAAGTGATCGATCATAAAGGGAAATAGCCCTTAGGATACGCCCAACTTCGCACGAATTGTAACCGACACTCTCTAGAATACTCGCGACGTACCTCTCGTTTCCAACGATTCGTGAAGCAGACGTTCCCCGCGTAAGCATCGGGTACAAGCAACCTCTCAGGTCCCCGTACAATGAATCCAAGGTGGCCCTCCTGATCGAGAACCGGGCTGATCCCATCCTCGCGCCGCTGATGCTGCATTTCATGTCCGTCGTCCCGCCCGACTGGCGGTTCCGGTTCATGGGCTCCACAGAGTCTGTCGAGCACATCAACCAGTCAGTCGCGATCCGCCAGCAGGTCAGCGCCGGCAAGCTGGACCTGACTTACATCCCGAGCAATGTGTCCACGGCCGGCCAGGAGATGATAAGCCGCTTCCTGACGGACCTGTGGCTGTACGAGACGGCCCTGCGGCCGGCCGAGTGGCTCCTCGTCTTCCAGACCGACAGCATCCTCTGCGCCAATAGTCGCCAGACCCTCAATGACTACCTCGAGTATGACTGGGTCGGGGCGCCCTGGGACCCCGGGGGCCGCTTCGGCGGCAACGGCGGCCTGTCCCTGAGAAGGGTGAGCCCAATAATTGACATCCTGCGCGAGCAGGTGCGCATTCAGAACTCGGAGCCCGAGGACGCCTGGCTCGCCGATCGATTGGGCCACCGCCCCGGCGCCAAGATGGCCAACGGCACGGTATCGCTGACCTTCAGCGGGGAGGCGCACTCGGGAGCCGCCGTGGAGATCGGCAAGACGTCCGGCGCCGACAGGCTTGCCAACTACGGCAGCGACCTAGAGGCCGCCGAAGAGAGGAAGTACGCCGAGGGCATAGACGACTGGCGCGAGGGCTTCTACGAGCCGATGGGCTACCACACCGGCGGCGGCGGCACCATCCTGCACGGCAGTATCTGGGGCACCCCCGAGAGGCGGAAGCACATCTGGGATTACTGCCCCGAAGTCAAGATGACACTCAAGATGGACGCGGCAAAGTACGTCACCGGAAATTGCAACCCGAACTGGAAGAGGGACGGGGAGCGGGGTTACGGGCATGTAGGTGCCGGAGACTTAGGCTATGGTACTGAGGTTATCGACGGAGTAGAGTATCCGATGTTACCACCGAACCTCGTACCTTGGTAAGCAATATGCGGAGTAGCTGCGACACGAGTATGGAAGAATTGGAAAGGGGTCTTTTGTAAGATCCATAACAGGTCTTACGCAGCGATGATTTTGGCCATCCTTGACGATCGTCGATGGATGTAGACGGATAGTCATAGACAACGAGTTTATGATGAAAACTCCCTCGGCGTCACCGGTCTGAGTTGGGTATGGTTCTCTACAGATCCCGGACACCCCTGACCATAATGCCATGAAGTGTCTCTGAACTCAAACAGGCTTGAAGAACGAAATTATTCCATGATACAACAGGAATAGAGGCAAACTAGCCGTAACCTCAGTGATTGTCATTCATTTACAACACGGTCGACTTCAGAAACGCTCATTGGTTAGTCTATGATATCCCTTAGAACTCTGTTATCAAACGTCAAGTGCGCGCGGCCCCCGTTGGCTGATACTCTCGTGACTATAGAGACTTGAACGTGCCCAGGGAGATCTAACCGAGATGACAGAGGATCACACACCCCTTAGCAACTAGTCAATCCTACTAGACCCCCGTGTCCCCACCACATGGGAGCTGGCCGACAGAACTTTAGAAATGGCAAGCTACCGATATAAACGCGGCGGCTTCAGGCGCAGGGGATACTTACATACTCATAATTTTGCCAACCCAAACCTAAAAGAAAAAAAAAAAAAAAAAAAAAAAAAAAAAAAAAAAAAAAAAAAAAAAAAAAAAAAAGGCGTGCGCGGGCTGACTTAGCTCGAGGTGACCTCGGGTATCCGTTGTAGCCATGAATTGAAAGAACAAGGACCTCAACCTATTGGAAAGCCACCGTACGTGTATGATACAGCTCCTCGATTCTTTTAACGGCACTTCGTCTCGTCTAGTTTCAAGGATAAAGTCCTCCTCTCTGGGGAACCCTATCTCGATTGGTGAACAGAGACGCTGGTATGAATGTGAACCGAATTGTCTTCTTCGCGTCTGAATAATTTTTTGAGAGCGCGTCGACCTCTCCACTACTCTTATTTCCCGGCCCTGAATACGAATTAGCTTGCGATTCACCGAGCCGGTATAGTCTTCAATCCTAGAACCGTTACGAATCCTTACAGACGCCGTCGAGCTAGTGTCAAAGGGGGAGAGGGGAGTTTGTCTACAGACCTCGTCTACCTACCGCTAGGTTGCTTACCCGGAGAAACTGTATACCGACGTCACCGAGACGAGCGCTCATTACAGAATAGGCTCTAGGAAGCCTATATACGCGAACGCGGACGCGGGCGTCGTTCCGACCCAACAACCGACAACACTCCCCGAGCCACTGGCCCCTCCCTGCACGTATTTGCTAGGCACATTCTTAGTCGTCGCCCAGGCGATGCGAAATTCCAAGTCGGGAAAATAAAGAAAACAGGTTTTGGGACGGGGACGCGCTGGAAATGTAGCCATTCGCGTTTGAGGGAAAACTTCGTTCCCACAGGCTACATATATAACAGCGCTTTGATGTTCCAATCGGTGATATCCTAGGGGAATACCTGAAGTGGCACTCCTCTCATTATATTCGCCTCGACGATTGGGGACACCAGGCTCAGCAATTTATGCACCTCTCGTCAACTTCTTTGAATATATCCGAAACTGTGCCGACGTAATGGACTAAGGAAAGGCATGTTTTCATATTTTGCAATTTCTTGTTGCGGAACATACATTGAGCATGGCTGCTCCACCTACGTTGGTCCCGAGGCCCCGATGACAATGCTGGTTCAACATGCCATACTTATATGCATGGTTCGGGGATATGAGATAGCTACAGGTTTATGCAATATACAATCGACCAACTGGAGGCTGCCTATGTATGTATCCGTTCGCAACAGGGGTAGCGAGCGCCTCCAGCGATTCTGTAGGAAAAGGAAAATGTCAAGCGAACAGAGGGATTGGAGGATGGCGCAGCGTTCAACTGACACTCTAAGACGCTGCAGATGTCAATACCGCCAGGCACCATATTACAATTTAGGTGATAAGAGCAATTAGTTAGTGGCTCGTCTTGCCCACGTGCGTACGCGTATATGCGTGATGTGTCGAATTCCTGTCGGATTTTCTGGGAATGTCTGTGAATGCATCCGTGGAGCCGAGGGTGCACCCCCAGCTTACCGCCCGGGTTCTGAGGGGACCCAACGGTGCCGACGAACTGCTTCGTATTGCTTAGACGTCTCGGTATGGCCCTACAATAAATACCCTCAGTTCGGTATCGTCGAAATGAGCCTCTCCTGCCGTCTTAGGGGTAGCCTTCCTCGGCCCAATCTCCTACCATTAGGACAGCCTTCCTACTCAGACGATTCGTAAATGGCAACCGAGTGTATCTCTCTGTCTCTACCATGCGATGAGGTCCCTGGGGTACGTTGTCTGCCGGCTATCGTCACAGCCCGGCGGATGCAGCCACACCATGAGGTCGGAGAATAGACGCAAACAATGCAAACCTGCGCGCTCCCGCTGCGGCTTCGTCTGATCAGACCAGCGGGCCGGTTGCCTGCAGACCGCGACTTGAAGGATAGTGAACGTGAGTCTCTTCTATCGTTTCCACAAAACACCGATGCGAGGAATCCGACTCGGGGATTAGCCTTCCCGGGTGTAGCCTGTCCTCGAAATTTATATAGGTGTGTGGGCGTGCTCAGGGGTGTGACTTCAAGATCCCGATCTTAACAACGGGAAGCCGCGTATCTATATGCATCTCCGCACGTTGCTTCCTCCGAGTAGTTGGTTCTCCTCGTGAGGCAAGCACACCGCTTCTCGAAGCTTGCGTGATGCGCTCATCCTTCCGTCAACGTGAAGGAAGGGTGTACATGGTAACCGCATCTAACACATATCCCAATCTCAGGGGAGGAGACAGAACAATACCAGCAGTATGCGTAAGCATACATATATCGTTAGCCTCCCGGTCCGACATAGAATACTCACTCCCGTACTATGCTTACCCGGCATTGCTATTCGAGTGACATTCCTTTACTCTCCTCACCACCCGATGACTTCACCTAGAACTGTCATCCCGCTCTAACCTAACCATTCCCTCTAGCCATGCCATCCACCATAGTAGAACCGTCTCTGCCAGCCTCCGAGGCCCTCAAAAGCGAGCTGGGGGCCACCACCGACAACGGCAACGGGACCCCAAAGCCGGCGACGACAACGAATGGACACGTTTGCAAAGCGAAGCAGCACGAAGACCGGAAGCCCAAGTACGACCCGCGGTTCACGGACCGCGTCATAACCGCCACGGGCCCCGGCGCCCACCCGCGCCTCGCGCAGATCATGCCGAGTCTGGTGCGGCACCTCCATGACTTCGCGCGGGAAGTGGACCTTACCGTTGACGAGTGGACGGCTGGTGTCGAGCTGGTGAGTGTCGAACAAGCCGATGGCGTCCATATGCTTTCCCCCTTCGCCCTATTACACTTGTTTGGTAGCCCTCTAAACTGCTCCGATGCGAATTAACACTCCCCCGGTAGATCAACGAAGCGGGCCGCATGTCGGACTCGAAGCGCAACGAGACGGGGCTCCTGTGCGACATCCTAGGCCTCGAGTCGCTCGTCGACGAGATCATCTCGAGGCAACACCTGCAGTCCGGCGCCACGCCGTCGGCGATCCTGGGGCCCTTCTACCGCGCCGACGCGCCGCTCCTGCCGCCGGGATCCAGCATTCTCCGGGCCCCTCCCCGATCCTCGACGCCGGACACGGACCCCGCCGCGGCCTTCTACCGAGCGTCGCTGCCCCTCCTCGCCCGCGTGGCGGGGCGCGTGGTGTCGGCGTGCACGGGCCTGCCCATCCCGGGCGCGACGCTCGACGTGTGGCAGTCGGGGCCGAACGGGCGATACGAGCAGCAGGACCAAGGAGACCACGACTCCGACTCCGACTCCGCCGCGTGGGGAGGTGCGCAGCCCCCCATGAACCTGCGGGGCCGGTTCCGGACCGACCCCGGGGGCCGCTACGCGCTGGTGTGCCTGCGGCCGACGGCATACCCGGTCCCGAGCGACGGGCCCGCGGGCAGGCTGCTGCGGCTGCTGGACCGGCACCCGTGGCGGCCGGGCCACGTGCACTTCGTGGTGGCGGCGCCGGGCCACCGCGCGCTCACGACGCAGGTGTTCGACGCCGAAGACGTGCGCTGCGCGGACGATGCCGTGTTCGCCGTCAAGGAGGAGCTGCTGGTGAGGTTTAGGCCGTTGGTGGAGGGTGGGGAGGACGGGGACGGCGTCGGTGATGATGGGATAGAGGTTAACGGGCAGGATCCTGCCAACGGGGCACGGAAGGACCGTGAACAGAAGCCGAAGTGGTACCTCGAGTTCGATTTCTCGCTGGTCGAATCATAGACGAGATGGACTCCAAGAGGCGGCCGTACCTGCCCGGAGCATAGGTAGCCATTGCCAATGAGAATTTCCCAGTCATGCGAAAGAAACGACGATAGATGACGAGGCGACGTAGGTGGAAACATAACTGATAGATCCTGACGATGACAGCTGGGGGTTATAGACTATTTACATAGAGGCCATATCTGATACACGGTGTATGAGTTGTTCGTATATACATCTTCACCGTGGCGTCCCCTGGGTGTCATGCTCTTCAAGCGGGATACTTTGTTCCTCTGCTCCTCGTACACTTGTTACCCTTTCGTCGACTAGCGACCGACGTTGGATATCATCATCATCGTACCATGACGTGTCGAGCCGACCTCTGCTCCAACTCATTCATTCATATCTTCACGTGGTTATAGCGCCTCGCCCATAATATTCCCAATGGCGCCTCCGATTTCACCAAACAACACGCCCTTGAAGATAGTCTCGCCCATGTCCTCGACCCAGTGGCCCGTCTTCTTGAGCCGCTGCTTCCAGAGGTCTCGCTCCTTCGGGTCGAGGTCGTCCCATGACGTGGCTGGGCCGTGTACTTCCTCGTCATGGACACCAATATGCAAGTCCGGGAGCCCGTCCTGACCGACCGCGCCCGTCTCGTCGTGCTTGATAACAACATTTTGCGCGCCGTCTTCGGGCTTGACGTCCGCCAAAAGATCCCCTATGGTCTTCGAATTTGAGTTCGCGCTTGGATCGAACTCTACAACTGGGACCGGTTCCGGGTTAGAATCGGGAATTGAGCCCAGTCTCCGCAGGGGAACAGTCCATGATGCCGGCAGATAGTCCTTGACGCCAAGGACAGGCTTGGTGATGCTCGTTGCTTCCATGAAGGTCTGACCTACGAGCGCCAGTATAAGCACCACGATAGTCATGACGGTAATGAGCGTCATGGGAGATTCTCCTTTCGACTTAATCGCTACTACGTATCGCGACGGTTTGGAAGGGCCTTCTTTTGGCGCCGAGGTGGATTTGTCTAGATACTTCTTGAGGGGTATACTGTGGACGACGGTTGTGAAGCCAACCGCGACACTTGCCAGCTTGACGGATAGCTCGACAGGTTTCGAGGAGGTCTTGGGAGGGACGGAGAACGACAGGCCGGTGATGTTGGAAGCGTGCGCAGACTTGATAGTCTGCAGGGGTGCTAGGTTAGCCAACAGATCCACATTCAATGCGGATTTGTGCTCCATGGTGAAGAGAGATATCGACGAGTCATTTCCGGCGACCGCTATGACGAATTGAGCCTCGTCCTGCTTCTCGGTCGGCGACGACGGCGGGGAGAGGTTCCGCACGGCAAGGCCGGTAGCCTTAGAAACGGATTTCGGAAGTGATTTCTGTATGGCTAGCCGGGCCGTCTCGTGATCCTTGGTCGGCAGACGATAGCCCTGCAGCGCGACGCCACCGGAGCCGGGCTTGTTGACAACGGTGACTAGGAAACCGGGCGTCAGGTATCGGAGGGACCTGAAAGCGGGTTTCGCAGTCGACCCCTCCTCGGGGCGGAGGCTATAGACGCATTTCGGGTCGGATATTTCGTCCTTGGATACGTCTACAGTGAAGATATCATGGTCGTCGCAATAAGCGAGCTGGTATGTATCGTCGGTTTTCTGGCAGACATCTAAGTCCATTGCTTCCCTGGGAATATCCAACCAACCCCAATGTTTCCAGCTCGCGACGGCTCCAGAGACGGGAACATCGAAAAGGGCGATCTGTGGTTCTTTCGAAAATCCGGTGGCGGCGGCGCCGATTTGCGCAAGTCCCTCGAAAGGAGGGGAGAGTCGGAGGAGGCGCTGATAGGTGTCTCCATCTTTATGCATGAAGAGCGATTCCCTCTTCAGCTCCACGAGGTCAGGGGGCGGCGACTTTTCACCGCTAGTCTTAGCCGCCGTCTTTATCCCAAAGACTCGAAAGTTTTGGTTCCTTCCTTTTTTGATATCGTCCAGGCCGGAATTAATGCCAGCAAAGACGGCGGTCACTCCATCCCTGCGAGGACCGACAGCGAGCGAGGTTGGGTTGTCTTCGTCGGAACGCAATTCGAGTTCGGCCGCTTGCGAAAGCTCCGTCGGGTTCGAGGCGTCGAGAAGAGTCTAGCGGGAAAAGATTAGCCTCCCATGACCAGGCCCCCTTGCCTGTTATTGGCGATAGAAAGCCATCGGAGAAGCGCAGCGCAGAATAACATACAATTTTGTTCCCTACTCCGTTACGTCCCGAGCCACCCCCGCCTGCAACTACGAGTTGGTTTGCATCGACCCAGTCGCAGACATACAGCGGGTATGAGAGGGTGATCTTGGTGCTGAGGATTTCCTTGGCCATTGTCGCAGATCTAGAATGAATGTACGGCCGAGGGAAGATACCGGTGTGCTTCGAAGGCAATTAACGGCGTGTATCGTGGTAGCTGGAGGAGGCGTGGAAATCTGGATTCATCTTGTAGCAGGACAGCAATGGGTCGGTAGATGAAGCGCGACTGATGAGCGCTGCAGCCGTATACAGTTAATACGTCAAGATTCTGGGCTCAAAATCCGCCGGATGCAGCTTCAATATAATAATAGTACAAAGTGACACATTATCCGCAAGTGATATGAAAAGGACCAATCGAGGTTGAAGTCGTTAGTAGAGAAGGATTGACGAAAGGACACGATTGATTTGATGGAGTAGTGTATGTGGTAAGAGAGGGAGGACCTAGCGGAATGGATGGATGACGCACGGTTGCTGTTCAACACCGATGCAAGGCTACCTGGGAAGCCTCTCCGGTCGCATCTCAGCGCTTCCCTTTTTGTCCCCTTCGTCAGCCGCAAACGACCCCACCTGTGCACATCTAACAACTTCAGCCCAGGATATGCCCACTGCTCCCCTTTCCACCTGCATTAACCAGCTTTTTTCTAACGTCCGAATTATTAGACTTTATTGAACCCAGCAAGCATTATAAGGGCTAGTTAGCTATCCATTAATAAAAGCCATAGCGCGTACAGTGAGGAATAACAAAGGGAGTCTGGTAGTCTTTATGATCTACCTTACTATTACTACCACCTAGGCGGCCACTGTTTTGGTGCTATCGTCAAGGAAGAGCCTTCCAGATGGGTCATCGAGAAATCTGAAAGAAGCCCCCTTGGAACGGAGATAGGGCGGGGAAAAGACTGATCGAACCCCCTGTCACGGGGACAAAATGAACGCGTACCTGACGCATCATGACAGGCCGCACGCCGAGACCAGGCAAAATGGACGGCAAGAAGATCCACACCACACATCATCACTTAGAAGCTCAGTGTGGTGCTTCACATCTCCGACAGCTTGCCGTCCCTGCCACTTGATTGGTGGTGGAGAATGGCCTCGTCCAAATTTATAAACCCTCCTAGGTAAGAAGCAGGCCGGCACAGCCGACATCGTCGTGATAATGGACCCCGACAACAGCCTGGCTTGGAGGGGAATTGATCAAGTTAACTTATCCCCAAATTTAGCATCGTAATATTATATGCCTGCCGAATATATCATCAGACGGAGGACGGAGCCTCTCGCAGCACTTTCTCTCTCCTGCCGGTATCCTCTCGTCTGTTCTATCCCCAGCCACTCTGTAGGCCGGCATGATCTTCTCGGGCCTCGGAAGATGGATAGGCCATAACACTCAGTAGATAATTCGGTATATCACAAGTCAAGACCGCGGGGCTCTGTTTTGCCCATATATTTATGCCTAGCACCCAGCTCCCGGCCATCAACCTCTCGGGTCCGGCATACAGGTGAGCATAGTGTGGATGGATCATTATATAAAGCTACGTGTATCCCATCGGTATGGAAGTAGACGCTGCTCGAATGTCTTTCTCCCCTGTCCCAGTTCTATTTCGGAAAAAGGGCTGTAGTAGATCCCGCAATACATTCGTAGTCGAGACCGACTTCGACTAGACAGCAGGCATGTCGATAGACAGACCTCACTCCCATATCGGATTTTCAAGACAAATCATGAGGACAGGTATGGATTAACCGGGCCATCTATAGCAGCCTTGCAGGCATCTACTCTTATAACCCACCGGCGCTCTTTATGTGATGTACAAAAAAAAAAAACCAATATCTACACGGAAGACACAAACTCCGGGGTACTCACCTCGCTCGCAAACCAGACACACCATATCTACCAATGGAAACAGAGAGAGAAAAACAAGCCGCAGACCGCTCGCTCGTCCGGGCCTACAAACTAACGGACAGAACCCCGACCCCGGGGGAACCCGCTCGGATCTAAGTACTCTAACTTAATCCCAGTCTAAGTAATCTGCCCTGCTCCGCCCCTAATCCTCCTTGACAGCGTCGCCGTAGCCGTCGCTTAGGACATCGACGCCCTCGACGGCGTCCTCGAAGTCGCCATCCTCGACGGCGGCGGCCTCGTCAGTCGTCGTGGTGTCCTCGTCGTCATCTTCGGTATAGCTGCTCGCGTCGTGGTTGCTGCCATTGCCGCGCAAGAGTCTGGCGCGCAGGTTGTCCTCGTCTATGAGGATGCTCTCGAGGGAGCCCCTGCGGGCGGCGGCGTCAAGGGCGAGGGCAGCGCGGCGGCCCTGCTCGATGAGGCGCTCGACGCGGAGGCGGTTGGCGATGAACTTGAGCTTGGGGAAGGCGCTCTGGCGGCCCTCGTGGATCATGCGCGCGAGGCGGTCCGGGTCCGGGTCCGACAGGATGTTGACGAGGTCGTCCGGGCGGCCCTGGGGCCAGATGGTCACAGTGCCGCCGAACTGTTGCAGCCAGAGCTGCGACCAGTCCTGGCCGAGGGGCCGTGGCAGCAGCTCGAGGTGGCGCAGCACGCGCAACCACTTGTTGAGGTCGAGCTTGATGTACTGCTCCGTGGCGGAGCCGAGGAAGCCGCCGCGCCAGCCGCGGCCGCGGCGGTGGGTGACGGGCGAGCCCACGGTGCCGCGCGACGAGAAGAAGAAGAGCGAGATGTGCGGGTTGACCTGGCTGACGATGGTGAAGTTGACGTTAAAGTGCAGGTTCAGCGCCTTGATGGGGATGTCGGTCCGCAGGCTGCCATCTTTCCACTTGTGTCCGAACGAGTAGGGCGACAGGCTGCCGTCCCCGTTCTTCATCATGAGGACAACCGGGTTCAGGATCCCGGGTACGGCGGCTGACGCGACGACGGCGGACCATATGACGCAGTCCGGGCTCGTGAGGTAGTTGCAGAGGATTGTCGGCGAATGGGGATCGGCCGGGACGCAGGACACGTTCAAGATGCGACCCGTTCGCTCATAGGCTTCTCTGAATGTCATTGAACCGCGTGTGAACCACGAACACTGGCGAGCCCAGGCGATCGAGTCGAATCTCGCACCGGTCTTCCACCACCTTGGGAACCATGTCGTGATGGGCTCTGAACAGGCCTTGATCTTGTGAGCTAGCGCTGGAACTAGTAGCTGTTTTAGCTCATCGTTGGTGCGCGTAGCAACGAGTGCGGCTATCAAGGCACCGCCACTCGTCCCGGTGATGATGTCGGGCACTAAATCCGCTTCGAGCAAAGCCTTAATAACTCCGAAGTGGTAATACGCGAGGGTAGCACCTCCAGACAGGCAGAGCGCGCTGCGCCCATAGTTGGCATGCAGCCGTTTGAATAACGCGCGCTTCTCCTCCAGGGAGAAATGATCCGTGTGGACTAAGTAGCGGACGCTCTTCTCCACTGCACTGAGATCAGCACCAGCCCTCGGGAGGACAACCTTGGACGATCTAGCTTACCTTCGTCGACAAAGTTTTGGACTAGGTTTTTTGTGCCATAATATGTTTGGCTATACAGCCTTCGGTTCTCCACACCCACGAAATTGTTCTTTACGCAGGCCTCGATGAGGGCCTTGAGGTTCTCTGCGGCTCTCTTGCCGTCGACTTCATTCATATTCTTATTCTTGTAGCCGGGGGCGCCCGAGTCTCTCGCGTCATACGCCTCGGCCGCTTTCCGGCACTCGCGGATCTGCTCCCAGACGCGACGGACGGTCTTGGAGTTGTAATACGCGTACTCGTCCTCCTCTTTCCACTGCTCGTTACCCAGGAAGGCATCGAGCTCCTTGGCCGCCTTGACCCAATCCCGGTAGTTGCTCGTGGCGCGCATGTTCCTGCGCAGCCTCTCTCTCCTGCCGCGCCAGGCGACGAAGTGCTCGTAGAGGAATATGTAGAATCTCGTACAGAGGTACGCGATGCCCAGACCGACAATCCACATGCAGACGACGAAGAGGAAGGGCCATTTGAGGAGCCCGTATAGGTAGCCCTCGCGGGTTTCGTCAACGGTGCGCCGCCCCGCGAGTGTCCTCTTCCTTCTCCGGCGACGTCCGTTCTTGGAGACCCTCTCGTTTACCGGTGCCCAGTCATTCTGCGCAGATATGAACATACCACGCTGGCGCCCACCCTGACCACCAGTGGCAGCTGTCGCAGGTTCGGATGGGCTAGTGGCATCGAGACTAGATGTGCTTCGGACGGTAGGGCTGCGCAGCGACGACCCATCACAGGCAGCGGAGGGATGAACGGGTTCGGGGGCGCTGAGGGCTTGGACGAATGCGGCGAGGTCTTCACGAGGGAGGAATTCGCGATCAACATCGGGCAGCCTGGTGTAGTCAAAGGCCTCCGGGGGGAAACCGTAATCGTGGTGGCGCTGACCTCCTAGGAAAGACACACGACGTTTTAGACCTTCACCTGGCATTCTCGATGGGTAATTGTGAGTACTCGAATAACATGATGTGGACAGAGAAAATAACAGACTCGGCTGAATAAAAGAGACTCAAGATCCGTCGGAAGATTTGACGTCCTTTTTCGTCTTCAAACGTACGAATTCAGCCTTCACGGGGGGGACGGATAATTAAGACGTAGGTGAGGATGGTTACAATAGGTGCTAAGTATGCTGTGGTACTTGCTGTATTGTACGGGGCGACTAGGCGTTCTCTACCGACGTAAGTACATACATACAATCGTGGAATGACGTCGGCTGGCGTGGAAGAAAAGCTCCTTGAGACAAGAGTGGTGGGGGGGGGGGGGGGGCGCCCCCCCCACGTGGGGGCGGGGAAAAAGGGGGGTTTTGG